>CAMOHE010044442.1:0-248838 GCA_946598075.1 Artocarpus hirsutus | reverse complement strand
TTTTTTTTTTTTTCCCAAAAGCAGCTTTCAAATGAGCGGATGGTACTTTTATAATCACAATGGACTATTCGTTTGGGATAGCTTAGATTTTACTTTTAAACAGAAGAAAAAGCATAAATTAGGAATTTTTAATTAGTGTTTTGAAAATATATAGGAAAGTTCTTTTTGATTTTGCAAGAGATTTTGAACCTATTTGATTAGATGAGTCAAAAATTTTTATTGGTATAAAAAATAGCGTAATTCAAGGTTATCGATAGAATACTTAATTTGTCATTCTTAAATATAAGGTAAAAAAATAACGAAAAAACTTTTCTTAAGCGTTTTTTTCATAAGCGCAAAATAGTTGGCTTCTTCAAAAAATAGATATAAAGCCTAAAACATTTTTTTCAAGTTCTATTCAAACACATTAAAAAGGAGCTATTAAAGTAAATAAACTAAAAGCAAGTTTTTTAAGCCATTCCAAATGCGCTTGAAACTCATGTACAAATTATAGTTTATCCTTAGTTCCTTGTGCTAATGAGGATTAGAAAAGGAACAGATAAACTAAATAAATATTCTACACATAAAGTGGAGAGGTTACATTGAAAAGCATTCTCTCCCTAGTATTGAAATGGTCAACAAGAATCTTTTACCGTCTCCTAAGTCTAACTCACACCAAACATGCAAATTTTTCTTTAATGAAAAATATAACCCTTTGCGCCCATACCTGAGAATTAGTTGTGGAACATGCTTAGCAATGGAATTAAAACCATCTCTCTCTCTCTCTCTCTCTCTCTCTCTCTCTCTCTCTCCTTTTCATTTTTACGTATATTTTTGCTAACGTTCAAGTGATGTTGTCATTATATGAATATACCATATAACATGCTAGATAGAAAATAGGTCAAATCAGTGCCTTTTAGAGGTGTTTGGTAGTGGTTCTCACCGTTTAGTTTTCACCACAAACTCAGTTATAAACAGTAAAAAGCTCTCATATGCTACAGTAACAATAAAAAAAAATTACTACAGTATAAAACTCTTACATACTACGGTAAAAATGGTTCTTATTATTGGTTCCCACCACCCTTCTAAACACTCACAAATTCTTTTCTACGATTTTGCAGTCGTAAGCACGTACGCAACACCAGTGTGGTGATGTGAACAGAATATATTCAAAGCATATGAAGACATTTATATTGAGGGGTGTGAATTAATCCATAATTTCGATTAATATAATAGTCGGCTGCCTTAAAAACTAATTATTTTATAATATCACAAGAACATTATTGTTTATTGAGACAACTAATAATAATAATAATAATAAGTACTGCAAGTTTGATGGGGAACCAGCGTCGGAAATTTTTTTGTATAACTTGATCATTGGTCCTATATAAATGAAGGAGATTAAAAAATGTTTGAGTGATAAACTATTAATAATCACACTGATCCATGTCAGTAGCACATGAAAAATTATGGAACTCATATAATTTTGAGTACTTTAGTAATTAATCGACTGATCAAATCCCGCGCTCGCCAGGGCTGAAATCATGGGCAAAGGGCAAAAATGGCTGCAGCTGGGTGTTACCATCAAAGTTGAACTTTTTTTAAGCAAACAAAAGGGAAAATGAGCAAAAAAAAAAAAAAGGAAAAAAAAAAAAGGCAAACGGAACGTTGACACTTGACAGGGTTCAACAAGCGCAAGTGATGACGTGTTAAAGAAATAGTGGTCCACCTAGACGTCTATAAATGTGACTCAGCAAACAAGATATTACACGTGTCAATGTCTTATGAGTTAGCTCGACCGACTTTGTGACTCTAGTTTTTTCCTCCGATGTGCTGCTAAATTCTTTATACGTCAAATGGTGTTTGATTTATGTCCATTGGTCTACATTAGTTATTCATCGTTTAATCGTGAAAAACAATATTTGATGCATCTCTTTGTATTTGATTGATAGAAGAACAATCAATTTACTTTCACATTACTCGAAGACGAAAACGCGATTTGGCATGAGTTCGAGATATGCATTGTTGAATTCTCTCAAGGTTAGTTTGAGATTGGGTGCGACAACAGTAGTAGTTTTATACCTAACTCAAACATTAAATGTAAAGTTTGAATTTCTAACAGTAATTTAAAAAATAGATATGAACCCAATTAATTTGTACTATTAATTGAAAATTGCTTAAAGGTTGTTGGACAATTTGTGTTTAAACATTAATTTGTAGCTCAAACACAATTTGTTAGAATGTCTTAATTTACAATTTAAAAGCAAATTGTGTTTAAACTACAAATTGATATTCAAACCACATTGTCAAAAGACCTAATAGATAGACTTTGGTACATTTTTATCCAATGAGGACCGACCTTCCTCCACCTCAAAAAGAACTTCAACCCATTTGACATTGCTTTTAGAGGTTGCTTTTAACTTTTATAACTAAAATTTTGCTCAGACTGTTAAAAATGTATTGGCTTGTCTAAAATCAATAATTTTCTCAGATTTTCGTGCTCTCTTGTGAACGTTTCTTGTAATTTTTACCGAAACCTAAACTTATATGTTCTAAACTTATATTGTCCTATGATCTCAATGGCATAGTTATGGAAAAATCCTTAAGTAATTATACTTACTTGTCTATTTTTTTACATCTATAGAACCATCACAACCAATGATGAGTACTATGTGCTTTCATGGATTCCTTCAATTAGTTTGTTGCAACCTATGATCTTGATAAGAATGACTTTACATTGAAAGAGTCCACACCTATAGGACATACCTGTTTGTTTCGAGAACTCTTTGAATTCTTTGGACTTAAATTTAGATTCAAATATTAAGAATCCTTTAAATACATGTTTGTTTCCTGTAAAATCTGAATCCTTTGAATATCAGGAATTTAAGTTTTTAGAGTTCTAACTCCCTCTTAAACTTTTAATACTCTGATATCTTTGTTACAATAAAAACTAAGGTTTGTTTGTTTTGGGTATTATTTGGACCCAATAGATTTAAATTTAGATTCGAGTATCAAGAATCCTTTAGATACGTGTTTGGTTGTAACACCCTAAAATTAATTAAGTGATATTAGTATATAAAATGGTGAATTAGTGTGCCATGATGTATTATTAAAATTAATCTAACTATTTTGTGATATTTCTAAATTAATGTTATTTCTAATTACTTTATTTTAATCATTTTCAATTGCTTTTGATTATTTTTATTTGTATTTGTTATTTTAAAATTTTAAAACAAAACAATTTGTCAAATACTAAACATGTCCCGTTTGAAGTCTGTGTGTTGCACACGGTTTTCTTGCTGAATACCACATCCCCTCCTTTTTATTTAATCCTTCTTCCCCCTCTCTCTTTCACTCACTCTCACTTTCTCTCTCTCAACTCACTCTCTCTCTCTCGTCTCTCTCATTCACTGCCTCTCTCTCTCTTTTCTCCCTTTTAATTCAAAAACTTTTGAGTTCCAACTTCAATCCTCCGTTGAATTGGAAGCTTGGGAATGTGATTGAGTAACCACAAACTCGATTTAAAGATTAAATCAAGGTTAGTTTTTAAAATTTTAAACTTTTTCTAAATTTTTGTATTTTCTTTGCATTTTGAAATCCGAGCTTCTTTGAGCCTAGGAAACCTTGAATCCAAGTTAGTGGTACCTAAAACATCTAGAATCTAAGCTTGATTTGATGAAAAACGGATTTGACTTAAGTTTTTTCATTTTTCTTTTATTTTTTCATTTTCGGGTTTGCTTGAATTTTTATATGCAAATCTTATTTAAACTAATTTAAAGATGTTCTATTATTATTTTTTTATCGTGTATGAGTGTTTTCTATGCCTGAAAATTGATAAAACAAGTTGAAAATGAGGATTTAAACTTGGGGAGGTAGAGACTCGAATTCTAGAAAATTCTAAAATTTTCTAGTTCGGCAGGCTGGACTCATACCTTCGATAGGCTAAACCTGAAAACAGTTTGGCAGGCCAATCTTGATTTCCCGGTAGGCTGAACTGCATAGTTTGGTAGGCCGGACTAGGGGAATTGGCAGGCGGACTGGACTTTGTAAAAATTTATCCTTTTTTCCTGTTTTCATTGTTTTAAACCTTGATAGAGATTTTAATATTGTAGTATGATTTTATGGACTTAAATGGCACACTATGACACCATAGGATAGTTCAGCAACATAAGATATCTTAAGCTAGATACTGATAAATTTAATTTATATTTAAGGTTGTTTGTGGTTCCGTGGAGCTAACGTATAGCAGATTGGGATTGCGGTGTTGGACATCAACACGATATTGAGGTAGGACTTCTACCCCCTTCCTTGGTAGCCAAGGCTTTAAAATGATTTTTGGCCTCAAAACTATTTCTTTAAAAATATTTTCCAATGATTGATTAAAAAGGGTTTTTATCAGTCGTTTTCATAAATAGTAAAATGAGGTGATTTTCATAATGAATCACATAATGAATGTAAATGAATATCCTTGGTAAAAAAAGATTTTAATAACTACAGAAATCCATAGACGGGCATGATGCCATATTCAGAGATCGAGTCGTGTAGCGTGCGACCTTGGGGATAGGTTTCGAAACCCAACTGGGCCACTACGATGGTGAATATTATGGTTTGTCCAATAAAGATAAACAGGTACTTTCTTGACGAACTGATTTTAATAAGATTAATTTAAATGAATTTATTTATTTAATTCTGTTTTCTAATTATTTTTCTTGAAAGATAAATTTTATATTTAAATTATTTATCAGTTTTAAAGCATAGTGCTACTGAGCCTTTCGCTTATCTTTTTATTTGTTTTCAAACCCTTCCCCTCTAAGTAGATTCTAGCTTAGGATCGACAGAAAGTCCACCGACCGAACTCGTGAACTTTAGAAGACCCCTACTAAGTTATTTGTATTAATTAATCAAGGCATATATCATTTTAACTTCCTTTTTATATATTGGACTGTGATTGTAATTTAATTATTGTCGATACATATGTGTGCACAAGTTGTAGGCCCGGTGGGACTCAACATGCATTTCTCTCTCTTTATTATTTTATCTCATTTTGTTTTATCTTATTTGTTTAAATATTATTAATGTTTGCTTAAAAAGGTTTTAAATTATCAATTAACCCCTTTAATTTGTGTTTTAATTAAACTTTAGCTTAATTAACCTAATTAATCAGCCATATCATCTCCCGGTCTACGGGCCGTGACATTGTTTCTCCCAAAATCTCAATTCTTTAAATATTAAGAATTTAAGTTTTTAGAATTATCATCCCCTTCTAAACTTTTGATACTTGAAAATCTCTGCTAAAACTAAAATTCTTTGTCCTATATTTGAGAAAAAAATCATAACTTCTTTATTTGTTATCCAATTGAGATAATTTTTTTCATTGTGTTCTTAATAAAGAGAGAAATAAATTAAGATCCATATTGCATATTTTTTTGGATCATTAACACTAAGATTTTATTAGATTTGTTAATAAATCAAAAACTATTTTCACAACCTCTTCAAACACAAATTTCAATTTTATTTCATACTCATATTAAAATTTAAATGCACATCTAAATGTCAATTTGGATAACAATTTAAATCACTAACTCAAATCTTAATTCAAATCACACCAACTTAAATCAAATCATTAATTTGAATCCATTTACCAAACAGACATACTCAACAAACTATTTTTGTTAAACTTGAATCTTAATGCAAAGACATTTGTTTGATTCACCCTCGCTAAAAAAAAAAAAAAATCTTAGCTCTATCTAAAAAAAAAGGAAAAGGTGAAAAAATGGATGTATGGATCTACCTATTGCCAACTAGTTCTAGGTAAGGTAGAGAAAAAGGAGAACCCTATCCTTGTTCTATTTCAACAGAAAATGTGAATCAAGAAGTTAAAAATGTCAAGTTCAACAAAGAAAAGCACTAGCCCACAGTCCAAATTCGTTGATCTCTTTTACTAGGTTGAATTAGTTTCCTATCTCAAAGTACATTAACCTTATATTATTCTTCTCCACTGATGTTATCTCAATTTAGAAACCTACATCTCCTATACAATACAGGATGAGAATTGGGTTCCACCACCAATGATGAAGCCAACGAAGGAGACCATTGCTATACTCCTCTCTTCCATTTTGATTTTGATGGTTTGCTTTTCAGCTTTTTTTTTTTTTAAGATTTTATAGTAGGTCATATTTTTTGCCTTATTGATAGGTAATGTTACTTTAACTGTTGGATCGGCCTTTTAATACTTTAACATATGAGTTTTCATGTTAAAAATTTACGATGTGATGCAAAATTGCATATGGTTATAGATCACACTCTTAAAAAGTTAATCTAACAATTGATATAATGGTGCACTTTGGTAGAATAGAATTATCCGTCCTGCCATAAAATCTTAGGAAATTACACCAAATAACACAGTTTTAATTCTTAATATAAGTAAATAGTACACTTCTAAAATATTTAAGTACACAGTATTTTGGAATCACATGCTCTTTTTAACACTTGAATTTCCAATTTTGTTTCCTCTTTTTTTCTTCTTCTTTTTTTTTTTTTTGGTTTTTATTTTTTGTTCTCTCTATTACTTCTAGTGTGTTTGGCAACCTCAGTTCCAACCAAAACTTTTGGTGGCTATAATGTAAAACTTTTATATGCTAAGGGTCGATAAAAAGTAAGCTATAGTGTAAATCTCTCACAAGCTATAATATTTTAATCAAAATTAGTTCAAACCATTAGTTTTAAATATATTTTCTAAACACCCTATTCATATTTTTTATATATGTCAAAAAGAAAACATAGCTCAAAATCTAAAAACATATAAAAATAAGACAAACAAAATAACACATTATTATATATAGCAAAGAAGAGGCAAATTTTACCGTAGTTTCTACAGTATTTTTGCCTGTTTTGCCCTTAATTCTCTCTTTTGCTTTTCGTTTTGGTAGCAAGCTCCTGATCATTTTATCTTCTTGTTGTGCTTTGTCCGTTTTGCCTTTATTTGTCTTCTCAAGGCTTTGTTTATGCCAAAATTTTTTTGGTCATCTTATCTCTTACTTTGTTATATTATTGTCTTGCCCCTTTTTTATTACCCAAAAAAGTTAACCACAAGGTAAAACATGTTACTAATTTATATTAAATATCTTTAAATTAACATTTATTATTCTAAATATATATCTTAATAATCATTTAGTATTTCAGTTTTAAAACAAAAACAACTGAATCAATAAGAAAACGTTCAATGATTAGGTAATATAACTACTTTTAAATCTTTTAATTTACAATACAAATAATCCATTTTAACTACTTTAATAATTATTGTCAATTTTTTTACATTCCTATTTTGTAGTGACGAGAAACAAAGAAAAGAACAAACAAAGTTATAAAATATTGTAAAAAAACTTTTGAATATAATATTTTTATTAATATATGTACATATATATATATATAAACTAATTTTATACCATAAATATTTTTAAGTTTTTATATAACAGAAATATTCTTGTAGGAGCTTGCTTTCGGTTAGTATGGACTAACACAACGTAGGATTACGACACTGAACACGGCCTACATCCTGCAAATGAAAGTGGAAAAAACTTTTTCTTTTTTGGGTTGGAAATAGACAGAAATTTTATTATTATTATTATTTAAGGCTGGCAATTCGTGTTCGCGTGTCGTGTTCGTGTCAACAGATTTACAACACAACATGATTAAGTTTAAACATGAACATGACACGATTAATAAACGTGCTTAAAATACAAATACGAACACGACACGCCTAAAACACGTTTAACACGACATAACACTTAAAAAAATTTATTATATAATTTTTTATTATATATATATTTTTATTTTAACTATCAAAATTTTAAAAACTAAATTTTTTTACTGTATAATTTTTTTTTTACTATAAACTAAAAAATCTTCATTAATGTTAAAAATATAACAACATTTAATTATTAACTATTTTAAATTGTATTAAGATTGGACAAACGCCAACACCTTCAAACAAAAGGGAATGGGCAGCGTTTATATAAAGGAAAAAGGGAAGAAAGTGTTTCTTTGTTTTCGATGCGAGACTTTTGTTTCAAAACTTTAAAACAATAATAAATATATTAGAAGCCCTTCTTTAATGAAAATCAGTGACTTACTTGGGTGGTGGGCTGACGACATAATATTCTTTGGGAGGGAGGTTTGATTCCTTGCAATCTCTAAAACTTGAAATTTTTTTTATTGAAATTTTTTTATTTTAAGAATTTTTTTTATTTTAAATTAATTTTAAGTTTAAACGTACATGTTAAAAGGTGTTAAACGTGCTAGCACGAATCTAACACGTTTATTTTCGTGTTATTCGTGCCGACCTATTTATGCACATTTAATATAAGTGCGGTTCAAAACTATTTATTTCGTGTCGTTTTTGTTTCGTTTCATCGTGTCATGTCTGAAATTATCGGCTCTATTATTGTTGCTATTTATTTTTGTTTTCTTGGTGAAATTTTCATTTTTGTTTTCGTTAATTAGTAAGGAGAACGAACTAAAAAATCACTTGTCAGCTCGAAACGTTGGTACTATCGGCTAGACAATTGCGCCGGCTCATACAAAACAACAAACCAACCCAAACCTCGGCTTCATAGACACAACCTCCCTAAACGGCTCTTCGTTCGGCTCTTATTTTTTAAATTAAATTATTATCCGAAAAATCCAAACAGCCTTTTCCCCCTCTTTTGCATTAAAATATATATATATATATATATATATAGAGACCGATAAATAAAAGAACTTTATAATATGTACCGACCGTCTCTCACTGCACAAAATCCTTAACGCCTGCGGAGCGTCGTTACGTTCTCCAACGAATGACGCTTCACCACGTGGAACAAATATGACAGCGTCCATGTCACGCTATAAAAAAGACGACAAGGTTATGGCGTTACTATCTCGCTTCCCAATTTGAATGCTTTTTATTTTTTTAACCCATTGATATAATTGATATAGTTCCTAATTATATAAAAATATAATATAATAATTGTTCTCGAAAGGTAATATAATAATTATTTTCGCCGTCCATTTTTTCCTGACAACCATAAAAATTTGACCCCCACCGAAGAAGAAAAAGAAAAAGAAAAAGAAAAAAGGAAAAGCAAAAGGAAAAACTTTTCCTGGAAATTGCAAGTCTCTTCATTTTGCCCTCCTCCAAACGCCACTCCTCTCTCTCTCTCTCTCTCTCTCTCTCTCTCTCTTCCATTCGTCGGGGAGCTTTGTGTATTTCGCCGGAAAAAAGGTTTCTGAAATCCAATCGGTGAAGGTTCAGATCGAAGCCCTAAGAGAATTTCAGGTTTGTTTGCTTGGTTGGTTTTCTTCTCTCTTCCATAGATGTCTTCGGCCAGGTCGTCTTATTGGTGTTACAGATGCAGCCGATTCGTCAGGGTTTGGAACGACGACGCCGTGGTGTGCCCGGACTGCGACGGCGGATTCGTTGAGGAGATCGTGAACCCACCGCAGCCTGCTGTCCACATCGGCGGCTCGCGGCGGAGGAGATTCCCCGCGGCCGCGATGTACATGATCGGAGCGACGCAGAGAAACACGCCGTCGAGCTCGGATCGGAACGATCCGGGTCCAATCCTCAGGAGAACGCGGAGGAATGGCGGCGATCGGTCTCCTTTCAACCCGGTGATCGTGCTTCGACGATCTCCTGACGGAGGCGGCGGTGGTGACGAAAGTGAGGGCCGAGGGTTTGAGCTTTACTACGACGATGGCGGTGGGTCAGGCTTGAGGCCTCTGCCGGCGAGCATGTCGGAGTTCTTGTTAGGGTCAGGGTTTGACCGCCTTCTCGAGCAGCTCTCGCAGATGGAGATCAACGGAATCGGACGGTTGGAGCAGCCTCCGGCGTCGAAAGCGGCGATTGAGTCGATGCCGACGATCGAAATCGATGACTCTCACATAGCCACGGAATCGCACTGCGCTGTGTGCAAAGAGCCTTTCGAATTAGGAACAGAAGCTCGAGAACTGCCTTGTAAGCACATATACCACCCGGATTGTATCCTCCCTTGGCTTTCGCTTCACAATTCTTGCCCTGTTTGTCGCCATGAGCTGCCTGCCGATGCGCCAAACTCGTCCGAGCCCGAAAATGGTCAACCGTTGACACCGAACCAGGAAGAGAATGTGGGACTGACGATTTGGAGGCTTCCGGGAGGTGGATTCGCGGTGGGGAGGTTTTCTGGAGGGAGAAGAGGAGGAGAGAGAGAGCTTCCCGTCGTTTATACGGAGATGGACGGAGGGTTTAACAATGGCGGTCTGCCTAGAAGAATATCGTGGTCTTCGAGAGGGAGTAGAGGGCGAGAGAGAGGCGGATTGAGGCGGGTTTTTCGCAATTTGTTTGCTTGCTTTGGTGGGAATCGGGCTGCTTCCGGTTCCGATTCGAGCTCCGGTTCGGAGTCAAGGCCTGCAAGAAGGGGTGAGTCTTGGTCGAATTCCAGCTCTTCGGATGGGCCACGGAGGCGTAGAACGTGGTCAATGGAAGTAAATAGTGGAGGAATTGTGAGATGGTGAATTGTGTAATAGAAGACAGTTATAATAGTCGCTGTAAATATTGAAGAAAATGTCTATATGTGCCTTCCCGGATTCCGAAACTGGGCTCTTAGATGATCCCGTGAATTGTGGGAGGGATTTCTTATATTCCCTGAAATGGGAATGCCAAGTGCTATGAAACCAAAGAAGCTGAAGAAGCAGCAGCAAGTATAACGCCTAAAAAAGGAGAAGACTTTGGTGCTGAGGGGTGGCTTTCGGAGAATAAGGAGGTAGACCACCTTATTTGCCAAAGTTTTTCAAAGTTTCATGGATTGAGTTAGTGTATAATCTTTTTTCCTATTTAATGTATCTTTGTTATAGTGTGTAAGATCTAGTCAGATTCGCTCTATTATCTTACGTTTTTTTTCCCTTGTCAATATTTCTTAAAAGAGAACTTATAAGATTGATTCAGCACACGAGCATGTTGCATGAGATGTTTCTTGCTCGTTTTTTCGTTAAAAGGGGTTCTTGAGAATGACACGATTTCAAATTAGGATGATGGTAAGCACTGTTGAAGTGTTTTGACTTATCAAGAACCTGTTTTGGCAAATACTTTATACATATCAATTATACCAATTGGCTAATATTAATACTAATTGGGTGGCAAGGAGTCCATTCTCCCTTAAGCAAGGTCTCGAGTTCGAGTCTTGTGTATGGAGAAACAGGTGTTGGGAGAACTTCCCCGTATGGGTCTGACCCGGCTCGAATCTGGATTAGTCGGGTTTACTCCTGTTAGAGTTAAGGACCCTTTCTATGGGTTCGTGCCTCTATGTGGTAGGTTCGGAAGCCGGATGGTTTTCACTAAAAAAATTATGTAGCACATATAAATGTTGTAAAATCTATATTCAATAATGTATGAGATGTTTCTTGAGCAATTCTTCGTTAAAGGTAAGTGCTCTTTTAGTCTTAAATTTGACGAGTTTGGCTTATCAAGAACCTGTTTTGGCAAATATTTCATGCATACCAATGAGCTAAAATTGATTATATTGCACATAAACATGTTGTATAATGTATGTTGTATGAGATGGTTTTTGCTGATTTCTTCTTTAAAGGTTCTTGGATTTTTATCAAGTCTTTTGGCTTATCAATAATATGCTTTGGCAAGTCTGTGGCAGATTGTAGTTCGCCAATACCTTTTATGGAAAGCTTTGTCAATCTAATTAATATTCATTATGGTTTATTTGCACCGAGCCTTTTTTTTTATATGTTGCAGCAGGGTAGGTTCTTAGCATTTCATAGTTTTTACAATTGTCTAATTTACATCAAGCAATATATGGAGCAAAATGCATTGGAGGCAAAGCAGTCTTTTTAGGCATGCCTTACCATTTGGAGTAATTCAACTTAACCAAAATAAGGTGCCTGGATGCTAGAAAGCTCTACGTTTCTCTGAGGATTTGGCACAATTTTTTAATGCAAAACAATCTCTCTCTGTGTCTTTCTCCCCTCTTGCTATATATATATATATATATATGTATATATATAAGGTTTAGCACGATTGACTTTAGAACCGACGTACAGGATCAGGATGCAACAGGGTGGATAAAACTAGAGAAGAAAGAAATAGCACATGCAACAGGGTATAACATTCTCTTGTTGTTTGAAACTTTCGATCTTTCTTTCTCTTTTTTTTTTTTTTTTAAATTATGTTTTTAATGAGCTCCTTTTGCACATGCTTCTTTAACAAGTGTTTTAACTCATAAATATCTGGAATGGATTTGGATTGTGGGATTTGATTCGTTCCATTATGCAAGTGTGCCTGGTAGCTTATAGAATACAATTTCATGCCAGATATTTGGGGCAGAGAAAAAGATACTTGTGATATTTCAAGAGTTCTTATGCCATCTAGTATTGAGTGCGATGGATGCCGTATTCCCACAAAGTTGTATCACACTACTGGGAAAGTGAAAGTTACACCATTGACAACGCCCATGAGACAAATATGGAATTTTCCTTTCTTGACGTGTGAAACAAAGCACGGGATGCTGAGCAAGAAACAATTTTTAGGTAGCTCCGTGTGACATGTTCTTCACGTGGGAAGTTGTGGTGCATACTGTTGGAACTTTTTTTTTTTGTTTAATTTTATTTTTCAAAGTTGTCTTTAAGTGATCCTTAATCTTTTGTGTTTGTGATATAAATAAAGAATTGGGAGGTAGTTTCGGTTGGATGTGATAAAAGAAGGAACTAGAACAAAAAAAAAATTCATTACGAAAAAAGAATAATAAATCTGATCAAATTCAAATGACAATGCTTTTAACAAAAATTTAAATTGTTATAAGATAATATCGTTGCAGTATTGTTTGAATCGCAATTCGAACCTATGAAATAACCAAGCATGATTAAATCATACCATTAGGGCTTCCTTCTAGGGGTTGCATTGTTGGATTTTAAAGTCTCATGATCTATTTCAAAATTTTCACCCAATTAAGCTCGTCTAGCATATACATATATATATATATATATATATTTACAGAAGCTAGATTGCCATAACTGACACCGTTGAGTTTATTGCCATAGAATTCAACAATTATACCTACTTGTTTCACACTGTATTTTGATTGTACCCTTCTAAAAGGAATATTTAATATCATGATATATTCATAAATATGTGGTTTAAAATAGTGTTTGGGAAGTGAGTTAGAACTGAGAGTTAGAATTAAAAGTACTGCAGTATATAAAAGCTTTTATATTGTAAAATATTTTTGTTTTATATTTAGCATTTAAGAGTTATACTCTGCATTGATGAGTTAAAACTAAGTTTGTCAAATAACTTAAAAACTTGCGCCATCCTTTTTCGGTAAAAAAGTTTGTCCTGTTGATGATTGATAATATTTTGAAGATAAGGTTGGAATTGTGCCCCCCTCTTGTCTCACTTTCACATCTTAGCCACTAAGCCAACCTTTGTCAAGTAGTTATCCGATTCTAATGAATGTTTCTTGTCTGATAATCGCTTTGGCCCACAATAGTTTCTACGCGTCAAAAACATTGAGCCATGCCGTCCCCATCATTGAAAGACTAAGGAAGCCCGGGCCTGCCGCCCGGGCCTGCCCACCCGGCGCCAGCTTTGCCCTCACGGTCCTTTGTTTCAGCATCATTTTGTGTCCGTTTGTAGCTCGTAAGTTAACGGAACATATGGTTGATGTTCAGAGTGTGAATGAGAAAGAATTGTAGTGGAATTAACATACAGGTATGAGCAGTCAAAGATACTCAAGAGCAAGACACGCTGATCTACGTCAAAGATTATGTCTAGCAATGTAAATGTCAACACCGATGCTATATGTTACAAAAAAAATATAAAAATGATACACTTTACCTTAGAGAGTTGTTTTTCCTATTCAAGTGTTAAAATTTGGTATTGACATACTTCGTTGCCGATGCTATCTGTTATAAAAAAAAAATTTGAAAAGGATGCACATTACTTTAGAAAGTTGTTTTTCCTATTCGGATGTCAAAATTTGGTATTGATATACTTATTTGTTACCGTATTAGAGATTCTCGCATTAATTACAAAATTTTGGCATTAAAAAAGTAACTGCATTAGAGAATTGATTTTCTGCTTAAATTCTAAAATTTTAAACAATGCTTTGGAGATGCTCTTAGACTTGCGTTTGTTTTTTTTTGGTTGACTGTACAATTGTTGATAGGCCTCTTCCGTAATACTACGTGTCACGACATGCTTTATCGTCGTCTGGAATTCTAATCTCTTTCTTTCAAACGAGCATCATTATTTGAAATTTTAATATCGTTCCTTTAAACGAGCTCACTTGATGTGACTTATGGATCATTTGAAAGAACAGTTGAAACCATCAGTTATAGCTGTGAATATTGTAAAGCTCTCACATATTACATGAAAAAGCAAAAAGTTAGCTAAAGTATAAAGTTGTCACATGCTATAATTCTCAAATCAAAACCGTTGGTTTCAACCATCCTTTCAAATTACCTATTAATGTTAAAATCTAAACATCTCTCATCAATTTGGAATACTGTGCATTGATTTGAAAATAAGAATTATTTGTCAAAATAGAAATATTATGAAAATTCACAATAGGTAAAAAGTGCCAATTTTTTTTTTTTTTTTTAAAAGCAAGAAAAAATGCCGACTTTTTAATCTCTTTATGTGTAACACACTCGTATATAACTCCTGGTAATTTCACATCTGACGTCAAATGAAGTCAAAAGTTCAAATACATATATGTATATATGTTAATTAGACTTTATACCACTTGTGAAGTTTTGAAGTTAGCTATACGTACAACTTTAAGCCTTCATCCAGTCCTTGAATGGAATAATTATGTAGTGTTTGTATCACTAGTTCAAACCATTTGCTACAATGTCTCGTAAAAATTTGAATTTCTTTGTGAGACTATGAAGCAAATGGGGCACTATGTTGGGCCAAAATAATTTGGTCCTATTTTGTCCACAGCAGAATGAGCCCATTTGTGGGCATGGAACCCTTTTAATTTTCTCTAAGCAAAAGGGGAGCAATTCCTTTCCATTCTAGCCCCAAAGGTAAAACACACACGCTGCACACACCCATTAAAAAGAAGACAAAATTATTAATAGGACTCGTGCAAATATTGGATAACTAGTCCCTGCTTCCGGAGACTGAGGGATGGCAGATAACCTTCCAATTTTGATACCTTTCCCATCCATAATAAGACATCCATGGATGGAGATGGACAATTTCTCAAAATATCTTATAAAATATGTGTCTGTTTGGTAGGGTAAGGGAGAAAAAAAATATCAAATATTACTAGTACGAGAAAAAGGTCTTACTGAAGGTTTAACTTAAGATTGCAATGCGGCGGGGCGGGGGCGGATATGCTTCTCCTCCCTTTATACTCTATTACTCTTTTGTCTTTCATACCTCCCTGATTTAATGCGGGGTAGAGTCGAGAATCCTTATCGGGGAGCTATCTTCATACCTTATCCGTTTACTCATTTAGAGTTCTAAAATTGTTGCAATATTATTAAACTCGAATAAAATTTCATTATTTAAATTATAAAATTTAACAACATAATCACATTTTGTCTTATAAAATAAACTTTAAACAAAATTCAAACTCCATAAATCTGAAAACTAAATTTATAAAATAAACCAAAACATTAAAATATTGAAAACATTATTATTATTTTTTGCTTATTTTCTTTACAGCTTCATGCCAACTCCATTATCTAATCTTCTTAAGTATTATAGTTGACAAAACTTGGATCATGTGATATCAAATAACAAGAAATTTAATATTTTAAAAAAATTTATTCAAAACTAAAAAAGCAATAATTATAAGTAAATACTACATTTACCTCATTCTTATCCAGTTTTTTAATAGTTTCATGTTTTCTTTTTTATTTTAATTTAATACATCCGCGTCTTTTACATATATATTTAAATATACATAAATATATATATATATAAATATACACATATAAATACATATATATATGTAAAAAAAAAAGGAACATATAATCAGGTCGGAGGCAAGGGCATGGGAGCTTCCCCCACCCCCACGACGCCCCTCCAAACCCCTATATCTACCCCCACCCCTATTTAGTAGCCCCACCCGTACCTACGGCTAAGAACGTCATTCCTAGTTCAATTTTGAACCATTTGATTTTTATTAAATTTCATTTGTCATGAAAATTTTAATCTAAAATGATTTTCATGGTTTAAAATTGTTTTCTACTTGTAGAGCATCTTTTCATGTCCTATTATTGTGGTGTTTGGCAAACTCAGTTCTAACTTATTAGTTTCAACTCAAACAGTATAAAGTTCTCACATTATATGTTATAAAACTTTCAGTTCTCACTCACAGTCCCAACTCACTCCCCAAACATCCTTTATGCAGGTTTTGTAAAAGTTATTAGTAGGAGCCCTGTTAATGGATCTATCGTATCGTCCCACCGAAGAACTTACATGTTCCAAACTCTAAATAGCTTCACTTTCTCTTTCTGCAATGTTGTTTAGATATTTATCCGATGGGATTTTAAGCTCAAAAAGATTATTTGGACATTTGGATACAATTCATATTTTGTAAACATCACTTATGTATGCTCAGTTGGATTAATTTTCTATCTTTATTATTGTCTCTAAAACCGGCTTTTGTGGCTTCTTTTTTGCGTGGAAATCGTAATGGCCATGCAGCAATTTAATTTTCCGTTGCTTTTTATAATATATTGTCCCTATTTGGTCCACTTTTCTGCCCTTTCCGCCAACGTTGAAACGCCTTTTTCATCCTGTTTTAGCGTGGACAATTTTTTATGTGTCATCATAGACAAGTTTGTTTCTTTTGCCCATTTTTCCGTCAAATACGGCCATGCATGTTTCATCATCAAACGATAGTACTGTCATCAACTTATCATGAGTATGGAAAAATGAAAAGTGAAGATCTTCACTTCAATGCATGAAGGGTCAAGTAGTCAAAATAATTTTTTACTGGGATACGGAGGGTACGTAATAAAATTTGAATCATGTTTAGGCGCTTTAAAACAAAAGACTACTTGGAACAATTAATATAATATTGTATGTTGTGCTTTGCTGAAATGTAAATGATATAAATGGAAAGACATGATGGACATTTGTAAAAGTCAACGACTTAGCTATGAGTATTTTGTATGATTTCTCTCTCTCTTTTTTTTTTTTTTTCAACTAGGCATTAAACTTTTTTTTTTTTTTTCTCTTTTGCTTTCTCCTTTCATGTCCCTTCTCAAGAGTCACATATTTTTGGGAAGTTTAGAATGATTAGTTCTTAAGTTTACCGTGTAGGATTTGCTACAAAAATGATTAAACTTATAACATACTTCGATGGGAAAAGCACACCCAATTCATTTGTTGCGTTATTTTCGTTGACTTCTCCTGTTGAAACCCATTTATATTTTAGGCATTTCTTTGATAGAACCCCTATCAATAGTGCACATTTTAAACTGTTAGATCTGATCGAAATCTTTTTTTTTTAATTTTTTTTTCAATTTTTTTTACAAAAGACTGATGCAAAAATTAGTTTTCAATACCCACTAGAAAAAAATTGCCTTATATTTTACAAAAAGGTGACATTCTAGATAATTAGAGCATCAATTCTGGTTGGAAATTTGTAGTGACATTTGATGGATCAGTCATGATCAAACCTCATTAATAATTTAGATTTGGCCTTTTATTACAATGACCAGCAAACGTGAGAGTGTAAAGAAATTCCAAGTATTACCAAAAACCTTTGTCTCATTGTCCTGCAAGAAAAAAAAAAAAGGAAGAAGGATTGAATTTTTAGGAAAATCCTACTATTGAATTAATTAGTCAAAATTATTTGTTACGACCTTGTCATTATTGAAAAAAAAAAGAGAGCAGAGTATAGAAAAAGAGAACCACTTTCACTGGCGTTGATAATGTGGATGGTCCCCTTGTTATAAATTCTGCAGACAATTTTGGATTACCATTTTAAAGGATCGTGAAGGGATAAATGCGGTTGAATATTATTCATGAAATTTTGTTTGGACATTTCAATTTGATTGCCTAATAGCTTAGACTTTCACAGATTCTCTCTAGACGTACCATAATCTCTCTCTCTCTCTCTCTCTCTATTTTGCAGTGGAAAAGGTATTTGATATTTGTGGAAATTTTTACAAAAGTTTTTGGATCAATATGAAACAGAAAAAGAAAGGCTGCAGCCAACGCCAAGCATATATGCATATTTAGTGCAATGATATAGTTTTAGACCGGTTAAGCTCTACTTAGATTATTTAGAATTAGAATGTAGCAAAAAGAGAAGATTCTCCCAAATCTCAAATTTGCAGATTTTTTATTGAATTAAAGAGAAACTTTTCTTGTTCTGCCGAAAAAAAAGAAAGAACTTTTCTAAAGCAAAATTACAAATGCAATTTTAATTTTTAAGTTATAAAAATTCAATATTTTCATTTTCATAGTAAATTATTAAGAACTCAGAAACCAAAAAAAAAAAAAAAAAAAGCTAAGGATAACGAGGAAACCATGCATGACTAATTTTAAATCATTTATCATTTTATTGAGGGGTGTTATTATTAGTTTTTCCACGCATAATATTGTTAAATCCCTGTTGCATTTCCCTAAAAGGGGAAAAAAACCCAATTAGATATGTTATTCTACCAACTAAACTTAATTTTAAATCAGCATAGCAAATGTGAGTTCTGACATTTAATCTTGGTTCTAGAAACTTGTTTGTCTTTTAGGAATTTCTACCGTAAGAATTTTCTTTTTTCACACTAATAGAAATTGCTATTTCAGTGATTGATTCAGTTATTTAACAGTAACATCTATCTACGAGTGTACACGTTAAAATTTGCTACTAACACAAGAACAACTCCTATAATTCATAGACCAGATCATAAAAAATTAATTTGATTAAAATATCAGCGCTTATAGGAAATGAATAGGGTGTTTCAGAAGTGAGTTGAAACTAAGAGTTAAAACTTAAAGTATTGTAGTATGTGAGAGCTTTATATTTAAGCGTATTTTTTATTTATATTATAATATGTGATAACTTTATACTGTGTGAATTGAAATGGAGTTCTCTTGTTTTTTATGAACAAATCAATACACTACAAGAAATAGGTGGCTAAACAACTAACGAATTTAAAAGTTTTAGCATAAAGAGGAGAAGGTTAAAAAAAAAAAAAAAAGTTTGACCATAGAGAGAGATTTAAATAGAATTAATTTTCAAAACTCCACAGGGACAATCTCATTAATTAATTGATTAATAGCTGGTAAACCCGCACAAAGATAATATTCAACTACATATCCTAATAAATACTAATTAAAGACATATATATGTGTGTGTGTGTGTGTGTATACACCCAGAAATCTGTTGAGTTGGCTGCTCCTAGTTGAGAGACTAGAAAGTCTAGCATTTGCTTTCTTTTTTTTTTAAGCTGCCGAAAGTTTTCAACTTTTAATTTAATTAACTGTCATAATCAACATTATAATTCCCAGCTAATTGTTAACCAATCAATAATAATCTATTCATAAGGTTTCAAGAGTCAATGACTTGAAATAAATGAGATTCATCCTCTCCATATACAAATATATATATATATATATATATATGTATATTTTCATGGGCTGGTGGGATTTTGCAGTATCTAGGATTGTCCCCAGCTTTACCTACTAAAACACACTTTTGGAAAACGCAAGTCGTTCTTTGGCAAAACCCTTGGTACAACTTTCACACAATTCTAAGACACGTATGATCGTATTTATAACATCGTCCGCAGATAGAGGATTCAATTTTGGTTGTTTATGTCATTGTTTACACGTTTTTGCTTCATAATGTGCTGTACATCCAAGTAAGCGTCTTGTTAAATGCGTTATAGCATGTGAAAGCTTTATATTGTAATATATTTTTGTTAACATTACAGCATGTAAAAAATTTATATTATAGTAACCAAAAATTTTGATTGAAATTGATTTTACTAAACAAGCCAACATAATGGCATTTAGCAAGTGACAAGAGTCAGAATTCTATAATCTTGATTGATGAGAACATATAATTATGAAGCTTTATTATAGTATAAAAGTCTAATTATTTTTATTTAAACAAGAATACTACTAAAATTTCATAGATTTTAAATATGAAAAATAATTATATAGCATAGGGTGTTTAAGAGAGTGGTGAGAACCGTTGGTTAAAACTGTTTTACTGTAGCATGTGAAAGCTTTATATTGTAGCGATTTTTTTGTTATTATTACTGTAGCATGTAAGAGCTTTATACTGCTTATTACTTAGAAAATAGTATGGACCACTAACTGTCAAACACCAAGTGTCTAATATTTGAGTGGAGGCAGTTTCCCACTCAACTCTATGTGGTTTATCACTGCATACTAATCTAAATTTTTAACTTAATGTACTTCAAAATTTCTTCAAACACGATGAAACTTCTCGTTTTATAGCTAAAAAATTTTAAGCAATTAAGCCTTAATTTGTCGCATGGTTAAAATGGTAATTAGAAATGTGAAGGGAGACTCTAGAAGCTTTATTTTTTTCTTTCTTTATTTTCAATGATGTATCATATTGTATGTATGCATTGCAGATTGATAATGTCGAAGGTTAGTCTTTTTTTAGCTTTTGGTGATTTGACAGATTCGAAGATCTATAGAATGAACTAGCAAATTAGAAGAATATATACATATACATATATGTGTGTGTGTGTGTGTGTTTGTGTTTCCAATTTAAGCATAGACACGCACATAAAGCTATATAAGCAACAACAAATGCCAGCTGGGTTTGTTACACATAACACTAGAACTTTGTTGGTTTTTATTGGTAAAACCAAGGAAAAAGCAAAGTACCAAGAATCAATGTTTTGGGGAAAAAAAAAAAAAATCTTCTTCACGATCAATTCGTTTCACATTTACTTACTAGTGGCTATTTTATATTCATGAGCTTCAGATCATGAAGGGACGACTGAGTAATTTTCTTTGTTGGAAGAAGTGTCGTGTCTAGAAGGTAACAAAGAACTCTATTTGTGGAAGTGGTTTAGGTCAATTCTTTATTTGCTACCGCAAAAAGAAAATAAAAAAACTTGGGAATTTTCATTTGAATTTAATGTGAATTTGATGAAGTCACGTGTGTTACATCTGTGGATCCCCATGTACACACGAAGTGAAGAAAAATTATAGCTTATTTTCTAAGTCATATTGGATGAGTGTATTGTCGTCTAATATAATACCAAATTGTCTTTGTAAACCATCATTAGTGCGGCAAATATTAACAACTAAGTAGAGGGTGGACATAATGAAGAAGAAAAAAAAGAAAGAAAAGAAAAGGAAGATGAATGTGAAGGGAATAGAAACCAAAGAAGGGAAACAAAAATAAGCAAGTACATTGTTGTTGTAGTAGGGTTTGGTTCTACACTAGGAAATAATTAATGTGATTATAATGCCTTAGAACACAAAGTGCCGGTGATTTAAATTACTTAGGCCATCACCGTATTATTAGCTTTTGATAATACAGTTAGAATTATATTTTGTAATTATAGCATTTTATGAAAGAAGATACTATAACAATTTGATCAAAAACTATGTTCCTTAATCGGATATACTTTGTCATGTTAATAATACAGCATGGTGAAACTATTAGTGTCTATTATCCCGGTGTATATATATATATATATTTGGTGAAATGAAGAAGAAAATTACAATTTACTCCTTGTCCATTCTTTTTCATCACAAACTGCAACCAAAACTAAAATTAGCAACATAAAGGACCGAAAAGCATACAAACAGAAACGTACCACCACCTTAAACTTGCATGTTATTATAGTTCCAAACTTTCATATTGTAGCCTACTACTTAAGCAAACAAGACACATTCACCAGCATAGAAGAAGAAGCCTCACCTGAAACACCAAACACCAACAACAATAACAATAACAACAACACTTCACATCTTACCTTAACAAAGCCACCAAAAAACATGACCAGCAACAATATCTCATCCCTCACCTTGATATTCTTTTGCTTCTTTGTTTCAAAAACTCTTTCCTCCTCTTCTTCTATTTTTTCGACCAAAACGCTCGTTTTGCCCTTGAAAATCCAGGCAGCACCAAAAGGGTCTCTCCCAGATCACCCGTCCAATAATTCTTCTTCCAACAGCAACAAGCTCTCCTTCCGCCACAACGTAACGTTGACCGTCTCATTGACCGTTGGCTCGCCCCCACAGAGCGTCACCATGGTCCTAGACACAGGCAGCGAGCTCTCCTGGCTCCATTGCAAGAAATCCCCAACCCTCAACTCGACCTACACCCCTCTCTCCTCCTCCTCCTCCTCCTACTCCTCAATCCCCTGCTCCTCGCCCATCTGCCGCACCCGTACCCGAGACTTACCCATACCCGCTTCATGCGATCCGAAAAAACTCTGCCACGTCAGCATCTCGTACGCCGACGCCTCCTCCCTCGACGGCAACCTGGCCACCGAGACCTTCCGGATCGGGTCCTTAACCCGACCCAGAACCATATTCGGGTGCATGGACTCAGGGTTCAGCTCCAACGCCGAGGAGGACGCGAAAACGACGGGCTTAATCGGCATGAACCAGGGTTCATTGTCGTTCGTCACCCAGATGGGGTTCTCCAAGTTCTCGTACTGCATACCGGGCAGCGACTTGTCCGGAGTCCTCCTCTTCGGCGACGAGAAATTCTCATGGTTGGGTCCGCTCAATTACACTCCGTTGGTGAAAATCTCGACGCCATTGCCGTACTTCGACCGGTTCGCGTACAGCGTGCAGCTCGAAGGGATAAAAGTCGCCGGAAAGCTCTTACCCATCCCAAAATCCTCCTTCGTCCCCGACCACACCGGGGCGGGTCAGACCATGCTCGACTCAGGCACCCAGTTCACGTTCCTTCTCGGGTCGGTCTATTCGGCGTTAAAATCCGAATTCATTCGACAAACCAGAGGATTGGCGACTGTTTTCGAGGATTCGAACTTCGTCTTCCAGGGGGCTATGGACTTGTGCTACAGAGTCCCTCTGAGTCGGAAGGGGTTTTCAGATTTTCCGGCGGTGAGTCTGGTGTTTCCCGGGGCGGAGATGAGCGTTTCCGGCGAGAGATTGATGTACAGGGTGCAGGGAATGACGGCGAAGGGGGGTGATTGGGTGTATTGCTTTACGTTCGGGAATTCGGACTTGCTGGGAATAGAGGCGTTCGTGATTGGTCATTATCATCAGCAGGACATGTGGATGGAGTTTGATTTGGCCAAGGCCAGAGTGGGATTCGCACAGGTTAGGTGTGATTTGGTGTGTCAAAGGCTTGGGGCATTGGGTCTCAAGACGTAGAAGACTTTTTCTTTTTTTTTTTTTTTGGAAAAATATAGAAAAAGAAAAAGAAAAAGAAAATGTTGTCTTTGTGGGTCCTCCAATGTTGTGGCCCCACTTCGTCCAATATGTGGCTCAATGATTCGCTGCCACGTGGGAGCTTATAAAAAATCTTGGAAAAATATTTGAGTTTACCACAAATATGAAACACCACAGATAATTGAAGACGACCCTATTTAAGTGTCGCGTGCTATCTAATTCAAGCATTCAAGATTATTGTAAAGCTCATTTTTATTAGTTTATGATATGGAACACCAGTGTTGTCGTTTTGCATCGCGAGATTGGATGGTGTGGTATTGGGTGCCGCAAGCTTGGGATTTCCATGTTGAAGTGTGGGATTCTTTTCTTTTCTTTTCTTGTGTCTGAAAAGTCGATCTGAAACTCTGAAAATCTGTGGGGGGAATATTCAATAGGCGAAGATGGGGCAGTGGTTTGTTGACTTGTTTATTGGGAAAAACAGGTGGGAATTCGGCAGGTGTTGGTGTGAGTGTTTTTGGAGCTAACTATGATGGTGATTGGTGCCATACAGCAGCTTCTAAAAATAATAATAATAAAAAAATCTGATGAATGTCGACAGAGCGCCCTTTTTTTTTTTATTTTTAATTTTTTTAACTTGCAAGGGTAGTGAAGGACAGTTTATATTCCGTCTCCATCAGTAGCTGTAAGGTAATATTATTAGGGGCAATTCAATTTATCTCCGTAGCTTATAATAATATTACTGATAAAAAACTAAAATTCAGTCTAAAAATATGTTATTATATTAAGCATATAATTTTATAAGTAGTGAAGTTATATAAATAGAAATAATTATTTTATTTGTGCTTACAAGTTCGTTGTGTCTGTAAATGTGGCATCACATCGAAATTATACTGTAGACTAAACAATACCCTATTTAATGACACTTGATAGAAGTTTTGAGTTTTATTTTTTTCCCCTTTTATTTGACAAGATTTGATATCTTTTTTCTTAAAGAGAAAAATATATTCAAACTCATGAATAGATGCCAACTCACATTCTTACAATCTCTTATGGTATGTTTTGTAGGAGGATGAGATAGAAGGAGGGGGAGGGGTGGACGGAGAGAGAAGAGAGGTTAAATCTTTGGTCGGAGGGAGGGGGAAAGAGAGCAGAGGGATGTGATCTCCCTCATGACCCACTAAATTGGATCCTTTTAGAAGGATTGAAGTAATCATTCGCCTTAAGAATTAAAAAGACTATTTTATTCTCTGACTAAATAATTAACAAATAATAATAAATATACTATATAGTAATTTCACAAATAAATACTATGTATCGTCTTAAACCCCTTTCCATACAACCAACAATATAAAGAATTATTACAATCCTATCCATCTTTCTTATTCTCAATCCCTTCAACCTTCTTTATGTTTTCGACTCCTCATCTCTCGTATCAAACGGAGGGTTATTATAAGAAATATGACATCAATAGACAACAAGTTCCGTCCGTAAACTTGAATGAAATGCTTAAGACAATATGATATGTACCGGGCTCCATGACTGACGCACCACGGCACTAGTCCCCTTGGATGCCCCACACAATGCATATTGGAATCTCTAAAGATCTCGGCTTTTGTCCGTCAAACGCACCCAGAATGACAGTATTCCAACACTTTTGCACCCCATCTCCAACTCGACATCTACCCCTATAGTATTGTCACCGCGGCAGAGTTTAACTGCTAAGTTCGGAATGCATTGGTATGTTCCTTTATGCCTTCTCCTCACCAATTCCGAACGATCAACGCCACCTCCACAATCACCTTCAAAGCCATGAGCCTACAAGCTTACAAGCATGTTATGAAGTTTTCAAGGTCATGAGCCCGACGACGCGCCCAAACACGACAATGAAGCTCCGGCTGTCCCTCTCCCCTTTGTTCACTCTCTCTCTCCCCTACACTTTTTTTCCCCCGGCCCCTACACGCTTTTGTATGTAGTAGTTGAATATGTATACGTCAAACAATCATTTTTGTTATCTAATTGATAATTTAAGAATATTCAATGCTAACCATGGTTTCTTTCTATCATTAGTTGCAAAATGCTTATATCATTTTATAGGAATGTTAATCAAACTTTAAACTTATGTAATATCAATGAAAAACAAGTGTCATTAATCTATAAATTAACGACGTTATTAACTTTAAGGATATTCGATCGATACTCTTTTTTTGAGGGAGAGTACTTTATATAGTGTTATGTAGTGCATAAATACTTGTTGTAATACTATATGAATAAGTAGGGTTTTTTTTATATCTTGCAATGAATCACTGCCTTCTTATCAAGTAGGAAAAAAAAGAGTAAATACTTTTTTGTTGAAGGAATAGAAAGAGTATACTAGAGCTTCTATGATAAGCAAAGTTCTTATTGGTGGCAAGCATATGTACATCTAAATGTCAAATAATATTGCCTTCCAGCAATAAAATAAAGTAAAATAATATTGAATTTGGCCCAGGCAATTTTTTACCACGAAACACTTATCCTATTGTCATTTTTTAACAATATTTTTGGGAATGCTTAGGGTGAATATGACAACTTTTTTGATCAATAAAACTAAGTGTTTTAACAATTAGGATTTTAACTATTTAATTTGTGACCATTTATGCTAAAAATTTACGGCACATGATACAAGACAGCATCCACTCACAGATTAGACTTTTATAAAGCTAATTGGACAACGTTAAAAAATCAATATCGTATTGGAAGAATAAAAATTATCTACTCCACAAATTGCAATTTTTTTTTTTATCTATTTGGTCAAATTCCATCCCACATAAGCCAAAGAAGACGGCAGACTACAGGCAACAGCGGCCACTAGAAATCATGACCCACATGGATATTCTATTTCTAAAGTTTGAGTTTGTCAGATTGGCGGTGCCATTGCCAACCAACCAGATGTTGATGTCAAGAACCACATATACAGATACATAGACAGATACATACTATGCATATATATATACACACACTACATATATATATACACAGTACATATATATATATATATATATATGACATTCTACCAAGAGCCTGTAATTCATTATCGTTATATGCCGTCAGATATCTTGTCTCAAAAGCGTTGCCCTACCCCTCGATTGCTTGCCTTTCATTTTCCTCGCCCGTGTTGTCTTCATAGTTCGGGTCCCCGGATTTTGTGATTTGTAAGCGCGTGCACATACATAGGGCTGGCAATTTCAAACACGCATGATGATACGATACGAAAACGACACGAGATAAATGGGTTTGGAGTGCACGTTTATTATTTGTGCCATAAATGGGTTGGCACGAATAATACGAAAATAAACGGGCTAGATTCGTGGTACTACACTAAACACGCCTTAACATGTTTAATTAAACGGGCTATAAACGTGTTGACACGGCACGACACGCCCATTTATAATACATTTAAACTTAAAAATAAAAATATTTGAAATATTTATAGTAGGTTGGTATTAATTAGATATTGTGTTTTTGTTAATTTTCTTTATTGGCTTTTTTTTAAAAAAATTTAAGATATTTTTTTATTTTTTTAATTTTTTTTAAAAAATTTTTAGTTAATTTGGTCATAAACGTGTCATATGCGTGTTGTTATCGTGTCAACCCGTTACGGCACGTTTAATAATTATGTTAATCGTGTCGTGTTGTGTTACGTGTGCCATAGGCGTGTCGTGTTCGTGTTTGTATTTCTAGCACGTTTATTAATCGTGCCGTGTTCGTGTTTGGGCTAAACGTGTCGTGCTGTAAACGTGTCGATACAAACACGATTATTATCACCTCTAATACATACGTACGTACGTGTATACATACATACATACATACATACACCTCCAAACTATAAGGGTCACTTGGCATTATTGACATGTTGCAAATATACATGTTACTGTTAAAAATCCCTAAACAACTATGCTGTTAAAAATAAAAACTACAATGATCATAAGCATGCAGATGTTTACTATGTTATTTTTAAAAGCATTTTCTGTGTTCGATAAACTATAAATCAAGTTGATATACTAAAATAAACATTTTTTTTTTCGTTTGATTGGGAGAATGACATAAATAGCAGTTCTGTGCATGGTCAAATCTAGAACAAATTCGAGATTTATTTAGATTTTCTTATAAATAAATTGATAAATTCAAAAATTACCAGATTTGCTCTCATGAAGCTCCATTCATTTTTTATCATTATTGATTAATTTTTTAGTTAATCAACTCAATTTTACCCTACAAAATTCTTTCAATTGTAAAATTACTATATAACAAATATGTTATGTACTATCAATTATTGTAAATTTGTTAATGTCTAAATATTAAAAATTAGGCCACTAGCTTGCTATGATTTCTCTAAAATATTGTAAAAAATATATCTATATTTATAGTTACAGTAATTATTTCTAATTTCGTTGTCTTTACAACCAAATTCTGAAAACAAATAATAAATTTTTTAAGTCAAAAGAATAATTATTCCTGTTAAAGAAGATTATGAAAATAGAAATAATAAATCTATGTTACTCAAAATATAGCATGGTATTTTTTTTCCACGACATGTTTTTAGAGAGAGAGAGTAAGAGAGGCCAAGAGAGAGAGTGAACCCAAGGGTCGGAGGACTAACGCGTTGCCAGTCCGGTGGCTTCCAACTTTTGATCAAAGCTTTGTCGACAATAGTTCTCCACGGTGCACGGGCGTGACACCACGAGAGGGGAAGGAGCTCACATCAGCATGCAGATTTGGAGCAGGGAAAAGGAAGTTGGTGGCTGCCAATCCAAGGCAAGTGTTGAGGAAGGGAGAGGCGTCATCGTCTGCGGTGAGTGTGAAGAGCCGGAGCTTCGTCTACTTTGGACGGAGGTGGAAGGCAGAGGGAAAGATCATGGTTGCTCGAGGTGGCTGCTGCTAGAGGTGGGTTTGGCCCTTTGTTACTCACTGCCGATGTTGAGGGTCCCAGTCTTGGGAAGATTTGTTTTGTGCCGTCGGGGGATGGCGGTTGGGCTAGTTGGAAATAGGTGGCCTCAATGGGACATGTGATTGGACTTGGTCGGTAGTAGGTTCTAGGCAGTAGGCGGTATGGGAGCTTGGTCTCTGTCACGGCCAAAAACGAAGCATAACGTGGAGGCTTGGTTTGAGGAAATAATTAAGTTAAGTGAAATGTATCATATATTTTTATTTTTATTTTTAAACTTGAAATCAAATTACAAATAAGAATTAGTAAAAAAAATGGTTTAATTATTTTCCTAAACCAATCTTCAAAAAAAAAAAAAAGGATAAATAAGAATGTTTAATTCAACTTCTGCTTATTTGTATAAAATGACTATTTTGCCCTTAGAGCATATAATTCTAAGTCTATTCATTTTAAGATATCTAAGACTTTTAACAAATATTTTAGAATTTATAGGAGAATAGTATTTTCAAATAAACCTCAAAGCATTACCATTAAGGAAAATGCCTCTAGCATTGGTTTGGGATACATAGTCCCACATTTGATACATACAACATGAAATTTAAATAAGTGTAATACAAATGACATCAACCATAGTCTAAGAGAAGAGAAAATAACAAGAAATAAGGTTCTACATGCCTTGATGAAGTAAAGGAAAAATAACTGCAAATAGGAAGGTCTTCCACTTGAGGCCCAACTTCTCCTCGAAATTGCATACTCACGGTTTACTTGGTACCGTATTTAACACTGCCTGGAGAGAGTTAATTTAAAAACACAAAAACGAGCAAAAGGCTTGCTAGAATAATATTTGAACATGCTTTAACAATTCGAAACAATTAAAGTAATTTAAATAAACAATAAGGTAAACAAATAAATAATTGGAATAACAAATTTGCAAATGAAGTAAAATGATTTAGAAAAAGATTAATTTTATTTATATTTTCTATTCCCGACCCCTTTATATCATATACTTAACATACTCATAATGTTTCAACTAATACCCACACTTCGGATCTCCCCAACGAGGTTTAGGGACTAACCCCCAAGGTTATACTTTACATAGCTTGATTTCTCTGGCTACTTAAAAACCAACCACCGGGAGCCTTATGTCCTCGGTAGCGTTGAATTTCCCATTGTGGTTATAATTTCTTATTCCGAGTCTAAATCACAATTTCTCAAATTTATTGTCAAAATATGAAACTATTCATATTTACGTATCATATAGATTTTGCAAACTTATAGCAATATGCAAAAATACATTTATAAACAATCTTGTTAGTAACATGCTTATCTCATAAAGTTTAGCTATATGGCCATCAACATCATTCAAAACATGGTTACTAAGAAAAGAGATTAGAAATACCACCTCTTAAACTTAGAAACAATCTTTTAATCTTCAAATCGATTAATGTTAGCTCCACACGCCGTGGATCCTAAGGCGTATACATATAAGGACAATTAAAACTAGCTCAATGTATAAACACATTTATACTTAAACCATGTGTTAATCCATTGTACCATTAAAATCTGTATACAACTTTGAAACATGATACATCTACATTTTAAAATGAACTAAGATTTCATTTTGGTACAAAACTTGTCTAAAATTAATCGTAAGATCAAAGAGGTTTTAAATGGTTTAAAAATCACAAAAATGATGAAACCAGCAAGGTCTTTGCCTGTCGATCCTTGGGATCGGCCTGCCATTCTCTAGGCTTAAAGGCCCCTTCAAAAGGGCCGTGTTTGGTTGACCAAACTGTAGCAACCGGCCTACCAAACTATAGTAATTGGCATGCCAAACTGGCGTAACCGGCTTGCTAATTTGGAGTAACTTGGAAGATTTCAGGTTCACGTTCAAACTCAATTCCAGACTTGTTTTTCACATCTTTGAGTATAGAAGACATACATAAACGATAAAGGATCATAAAACAACATGTTTAAACCCATTTGAACAGATTTAAACACCAAAATCCAAAGTTTGATTTTCACATTCAAAATTAAAACTAAAACAAAAACACGGCAAGTTCGATTTTCAACACTTCAATTGAAAAAATCTTTAATATGCAAGGTATAGGTTCATGCTGCATCAATAAAAACATGTTTCTAACATTAATATCAAATTGAAATATTAACATAATCATTGGTTTAACCATCCCAACAAGGTTTATATCACAACACCCAAAAACACAATATATGTATATTTTTCTCCACAAAACTTAGCTTTAATCCAAAAATGAAATGACATAAACCAAAAGGGGAGATTTGGGATTAAAAGAAAACAAACACAAAATAGGATTAAGTGTTGGAATACTAACCTTTAAATGCTTTAAAGAAAAACTTGAAAACTCAATCCGTTAATAATGCCTGAGAGTTTGGAGTGTCTTGGCCATGGAGGTAATGTTTTGGTTGGTTTTTGGACAAGAGAATGAGCTGTGTTTCTTGGTCACTTTGGCTGAGTTTGGGTCATGTTTTTGGCATGGTTCTTGGTGGTCTTAGGCAAGAGATGAGGCTACTCTTCTTGGTGTTTCTGGATGTGTTTGGTGGGTGTTTTCCTACTCTAGTCTACTATGTTTTGGCTGGAAAATGAGAGGGAGAGAGAGTGAGAGGCGTGGGAGAGAGGAGAGGGGAGAGGGGAGTATGGAGAAGTGTGTGTGGGTTGTGTACTCTATGTGGTCAATAGAGGGGGGTCTCTAGGCATAGAAACTAGAAAAATCTGGTGTGTGGGTGCTTTGGGGAGGGGACAAACAAGTAACGGAGTGTGAGTGGGGTTTTGGGGGTGTTTTTGTGATAAAAGTTAAGTGTGGGGGTAGTTTTGAAATAAAGTTAAATGTAGGGTATAAGTGCAAATAATGTAAATAGTGGGTATATTTTTAAAAGTTGAAATTTGTGATAAAATGCATTCTAAATATGCAAATGAATGTTATTTATGCGAAAATACATTTTTACACTTCAAAATTAATTAAGCACACTAATTAATCGAATTTATACATAATAAATTGTAATTAAAATTTTTTGGATGTTACAGTCTCGTAGAGTGTGGTGGAGGCAGCGTTTCGGTTATGACTTGTTTGTTTGGTTGTTTTTGTTGTTATTTTCATTATGTAATAAAGGAGGTAGTTTCCCTACCTTTAGTTGGTATTTTGATGTCAGCTCCACTAGATGAAGGCAACAAGTGTGTAGATGTCGGGCAAGATGATGGTTTAGGTCTTGTTGTTAAGTTGCTAGGAGCGACGAGCTTGGATGGAGTCCTTTTAGGATCTAAGATAACACTGGTTCGGAGCCCGTCTAAACGGCCGTAACTGGTTCAGCCCATTTTCGAGAGGAACCCCTCTTTTTGAATTGGGTGTAGCTGTATTGTCTACTCGTGTGAGTGACATCCTTTTGGCTTTGGTTATATGTTGTATACCTTGTCCTTTTGTGGCTCTTTCTATGGCACTTGTAGCCAAGTTTTATCATGAAAAAGATATCGCATGAGTACCAATAACTAATGATTTAGGAGAAAGAAAAAAAGCTATTCATCTTGATGTGAGGTGACTCTCTATTAGAACTTCCGATCATCCCAAATAGAGATGCCCATAATTAAAAGGTATAGCGTTCAGTTTACTCTTGGAAACTAAACGCTTGTTATCTGGGTTTTGTAAGGGTGTGGAGAAGCATTGTCAAGTGGGGAAGTTGGATTGTTGTTGTTGTTATTACTATTATTATTATTATTATACAGAGGTGTTGGAACTTTTGGAGTAGATGCAAAGTCACTTCAGCCACCAAATCTTTGCCGTGTGGGATATTCAGTCATGTAAGGTTTTATATCTATGGTCCCTCGACAATTCCCACCTGCCAACTCCACTGCATATACCATTCCAAAAAACCTTATTTTCCGCCTTACTTTGCCCCCTTACTAAAATGGTAACGTTCCACAGGTGGAACCGTGTAAGTTATCTTTTGTTTTTTCTAGCCATTTTATTATAAAAAGAAGCATAATCTTATAAAAATTTCAAGAAGAAAACAAAGAAAAAGAGAAGCAAGTTCACATTTACGAAACCTTTCCTTGTACATGTAACATATAATTTGACGCAAAATTATACAAGGGATTATTCATGGGAAAAATCTTCTCATAAACTATATTGCGGTGGAAAGCAAGAATTTATCTACTATTTAGTCTCATGCAAATTAGGCCTGACATCACTATGAAGTTTTGTTATTTACCTTTTCAAAAATTGTAGTAAATAATACATTTTTAAAATTATTTGTAGTAAATAGTAGGGTTTTAAAAATATTTATAGTAAATATTAATTTTACAATATAAATAATTTATTTATCTCTTTATTTACAATTTAAATAATTCTTATTTATACAAACAATAAATTTAAGGTACAAGTAATTTATTTACCCCCTTGTTTATAATGTAGATAATTCTTTTTTACATAATAAATAAATTATTTACATCGTAAAATTGATATTCACTATAAAAATCTTTAAAACCTGCTATTTATTTCAAAAATTTTAAAAATATGCTATTTTCCTCATTCTTCCTTTACTTTTTAGAAAAAATTCTATGTTATGCCGAACTTTTTAAGAATTTTGTTATGCCATATTTAAAAAAATGTGTCACACTACCACTCACATTACTTTTTTTTTATTAAAATATGTTAGTATGAGTTGTTTTAAATATTTTTTTCGCTAATCAATTCGAATTAAAAATCCTACTAACACTTTCTCAACTCTCTCTTCCTCTTTCTCTCTCATGAGAATATTTTTTTTAGTGATATAATAAGTTTTCAACATACGTGGCATTTCCAAAAAAATAATTTTCAATAGATGAAATTTATGAAAATTCCCCTACTTTGTTTGTGTGATTTTTTTAGAGAAATTAAACAACTTTTTTTGAAAAAATAATGGTCTGTTTGTTTTGTAGGTTTGAATTACCAATTTGGACTATTTGCTATAGCATTTTCTCTCATAAAAATTTAATTTGCTCTTCAAATCTATGAATCAGAAGGACCATAAATAAATTAATTCATCGAAATACCAACTCTCTAAAATTAAAATTCACCCAAAATTTTCTACAATAAAAAAAAAATTTCAAGCAAAAAATAAAAAAATATAATTCTAGACATCTCAACCTATCATCTTCTTTGAGAAAATTACATGTTATGTCATACTTTTAAAAGTTGTTTTTATTTATGTCACATTTAAAAAATTTTATATCATAGTATCATTTATATTATATATTAAATGTGTCACAAATAAAAATATATAATATTTATAAAAAATAAACCTTAAAATATAAACGTTATAAAAATACTCGTCGTCTTTTTTTTTAATGGAAAGGCCGAATATGGAGGCCCAACTAAACCCAACAAGGAAAAGAGTCCGAGTCAAAGTCAAATAGATCGGCGAGCTCAACAACTCGTTCGACCCCAATCCCTCCGGTGTGCAGGTACGATCTCCCAAACGCCGACCCATCGAAATCCAATTCCAAATCCAAATTTACCGGTTGCTTTTGGAGCCATTTCCGATTCATAGTAAGTCAGTATCTCTCTCTGTCTCTCTCTTCTCACTTTTTGATTCCCAATTGATTTGCTTCTGTTTGTTTTCGGGATTTCTGGGAATTTCAGCAGTTCATGTCCGTTTCGAAATTAGGGTTTCGCTTGCTCTCTAATTCCCAACCTAAAAGTCATTGCTTTTCCGTCCCTTGATTAGATTAGATCAGCTTGGTTTGCATTCCTTTTTCCAATGAATTTGAAGCTAATTGAACAAGGTTTTGGGGATCAAATAGTTTATTTGTCAAATTCGTAATTGGAATGGATTCATTGATCGGGTCTTTGGAAAATTCTTTTTTTTTTTTTTTTTTTTTTTTTTTGTGAAATTGTCTTTATCCGAAGGGGTTTTTGTTCTGTCAGCTGTGGGATTGAACGGCCCATTATTATCAATGGCCTTGGTTATGAATCTTATGATTTTTGGGTTTGATGGAGTTTTTGGAGTCTCCAAACTGATGTTGAGCTGCTTAGTTTTTATCAAGTCTCTATTGTCTTGTATAATCGTTGTTGTTCTGCCATTGGAACGGGGAAGAATGCTAAAGACTGTTCCTTTTAAACCGTCAAGATTTAAGCAATTCATGCTTAAAGAACTATAGATTGCTGTCAGCATCATGTTTTAATGTAATGGAGTTTGAATATAATTGGATAATGGATATGGAAGATGTTTTGTTTGTGTATCTTTGTCAATAGCAGAGAAGAAAAAATAAAATGCAGATGAAACCAACAATAGAAATTTGTAGTTTGGTTTACAACAGAAAGAAACTGGGGTCTGAGTAATTATTACTTTTATATTGGAACTGAGGCTAGAACGTGGCAAACATAAGAATTAGGAGATGGTGCGCTTGATATCCACCATTGTCTGTGAAAATTCAGTGTGATTTGTTACTTCTGTTCTGTTGCTTAAGTTGGGCTTCTTCTGGCTTGTAAAATGCTAAATTCCATCCATTGAATCGCCTGACAAAGTATTTGTTATGGTTAATGTTTCAGAAATCTGGAGATACCCAAATATATTTTGCTTTGGGGACCTGTGTATTGGCTATTATATTATTTATTGAGGTTCTTTTGAACATTCATCACCATGAGTTTTGTTTTCCGGGGGACAAGAGCAGATATAGAAAGTGGATTTTCAGGGTTTGTACCTGAGCGGCGTCCAATGGTACTCATATATCTCATGTATCAGACATGTTGTTTTCTTATTGTTCTACTTTACAGTTCCACATCGCATATGTAGAGTTTCAGCCATTATTTATCTTTTTTTTTGGTGCTCTGATGCAACTATTATTTGTCTGCTGATTGCTGTTAATTTTTATCTTCCTCCCATCAGCGTGTACATTCAACACGTCCAGTTAATTCCAACTCACTTACTTTCCTTGTTACAGGTATTTATATCCCACTATTTAGTGCTTCTAGTATATAACACTAGCAATTTTGTATTCAGATATTAATTCCCTTGTTGTATCCTTTATGTCAGTTTTATTGCTATTCATGATACTAAACTCACACCAGATGTCACCTAACTGTCTGGTATTTCTTTCTCTGACTATTAGTGAAGAGTAATAGTTAAGGTTGCCATTGGGTTTCCTAATCATACAAAAATTTACTGGGCTTCTCTTGAATTGTTTCTGTAGCTATGGCTTGTCCTTGGTGTCTTTTTGATGGCCACGACACTAAGGATGTATGCAACTTGCCAGCAACTTCAAGCTCAAGCCCAAGCTCATGCTGCAGCAGCCAGTGGCCTTCTTGGTCATACTGAATTGCGCCTGCACATGCCACCGTCCATATCTCTGGCAACAAGAGGACGTCTGCAGGGTCTCAGGCTTCAGCTTGCTCTTCTTGACCGTGAATTTGACGACTTGGGTCTGTTAATTATAAATATATTCCTCTAGAAGTTCTGTAGCTTGAAATCTGATAAATGTTTATTAGGTTATAGTTTTTCATGACGACACATATGTAGGACTATTTTTTACCTCCTTGTAATAGCTTATCATTTTACTTTTCCCCAAAAGAAGAGGAAAATCAATCATTTAATAGTTCAAATCTGTATTTTTCACAAATCAAAAAATTTTCAGTTGAACGCAATATATTGCATAGGATTATTAATTTATCAGGTGCAGTTTTGGTTTGATATTTTACCTTTTCCCCTTTCCTGTTTTTACATTCTTTTTTTGGTGTGTTAACAGATTACGAAACGCTGAGAGCACTGGATGCTGATAATGTTCCGGCAGCTTCTTCTATGAGTGAGGAAGAGATAAATGCTCTTCCTGTCCACAAATACAAGGTTGCTGGTTCTCAAACGTAAGTTTCAAGTTTTACTTTTTGTCTTTTATACTTTGGCAATGTTTCTTATCTTCCCCTTTTTTTTCTTTTTTCTTTTTTTTTTTTCTGAAGAATAAAAAAAAAGGAAAACCTATAAAGCATGGCTTCTGATGGTTAAAATGGCACATTGTTTATGCTAAATTCATTTCTCATACAATCAGCATCTTCCGATGGATAAGTTTCTTCTAAAGTTGACAATGACATATTTATTAATTTAACTTTTCCCTGTTGAAATTTTGTTACATTAAAATTGTTGGCATTACAATTTAACGGCAAAAATTTGGATCTTAAGTTGTGATTAATGTTGTTTAGAGGGTTGAGGATGGGGGGAAAGAGAAAGGAAATTGCGGAAGGAAAGGAGATACAGTGTCAAACCTTTGGAAACTTTAATTTAGGTCCTAAAACTAGTATGAATTCTCCTAAATTTGGAAATCATTGTTTCCTTGAAGCTTTTACAGATATGTTATCATTCCCATTGTTTAGCATTTGGTTCCTAGAATCCATTGATTGGAAAGTTCTTGATTTGATTGCAGTGGTGCCTCATCTATGCAACAAGCCTCATCGTCGGCGTCCGTCGAGGTATTTATGAGCATTTCGCTTGTATGTGTTTGTTTGGCTGCTAGGTTTCTGTCACTTGAGTTCATGATAAGTAGAGCTTGATTCTTTCTTCATTTATTGCTTGTATCATTGGTTGGTCTTGCCATTTATTATCTCTCTATTGTATATCTTCTTTGTCTATATCAGAAGCAGGGAATAACTAGCGATGCAGCTGCGAACACCAAGGCCTTGGAAGATGAACTGACTTGTAGTGTTTGCTTGGAGCAAGTTAGTGTTGGAGAACTCATCCGGAGCTTACCATGCTTGCATCAGGTTTGTTATATTGTGTCAAGTTATCTAATATTCATAATTTCTTCTAATTTTTTGAATTTTACATGATCTTTTTAAATAGAATAGAGCGAGTTGTATATCCCCAAGAAAAATAGTATAGAGTGAGTTATATTACCTTGGGGATATTTACCAGCGCCTTACAAACAACTAAATATCATGTATCCGTATTTACTCGATTTAAAAGGGAATTCTTGGGGTCCCTTTTCTTCTTTATGTATATAATTTTGTAATTACCGTGTTTCTGCCTTATACTGGTATCTTCCTCTGCTTTTATTGTGTTTTTAGTTTTATGAAAATAGATCTTAAAAAAAATGCTGTAGTTTTTACTCGTTTTCTAATAAAGTTGGGAGGAGTTATTGCAGCGTTTCAATTCATTTTTTCCTACGATGTGTTCTAACCTTGAAATGACTTATTATTTTGCAGTTCCATGCTAATTGCATTGACCCTTGGCTAAGGCAACAGGGAACATGCCCTGTATGTAAATTCAGGGCGGGATCCGGTTGGCACGAAAATGGGCAAGGTGAAGCGGATGCTTCTTATATGGTTTAATTCTTTCCACAGGCCCTGATTTAACTGTTGAGGCATCCCCTGAAAAGTGCTTTCCGTTCTCCATAGAATATAGAGCAAAGGTTTTTAACTTATTGGCTTATCGCCAGCGCCTATTATAATTATCTTGACATAGGCATTTAGACGAGTGACAAAATATTGTAACCGTATGGTCGACTTCAACGTTCTTCACTAATGTTGTTTTATTGTGAAAGAAGTACTCATTATAGAAAGTTTGAACGGAAATTTAAGCTTTTGAGAGAGAACACTAACAAAAAGGGTTTGATTTGTGATTGAACATATGAAACAAACATGGCATTTGTTAATGCGATGCTGGCTCTTTGCATGACACCTGAACCAATGTGAAGTTGTATAAATAAGCTGAAACCAGGAATAATGCTGTATCATGTCCGCTATTACAAGAGAGCAAACGATAAACTATTGCGGTTGTTTGATTTATTATTCAGCAGACCGGCAAGAAAAAATGGCTAGTAATATCGTTCTCAAATTTGGTGTGATTCATTCTGCCAATATATTTTTCTTATTTTCCAGGGGAATTCGCAATATATATTAAAATGAGCTAGCTCAATGATTCTTTGAATCTCGTATTTAAACCTTACGTACCACAACGGCTTTTTTATTTTCTTCTTGGTGATACTCGGAAAACTATTCTGGTAGATGAGTTTCGGGGCAAGATAAATCATAGCGAGCTGACCAGCCATCTCAAGTTCTCATATTTATTACAAAAGGACCGACCTCTCTCAACCTCAGAAAACCATTGACCGTTTATTTAGTATTGTAGTATGACTGGGACTTAAAAGTACCTCTTACAGAGTTCATAGAAATTAACCAAATTAAATCTTTGCAATGTAGCAAATGACAAATACTTCCACCCAAATATAAATGTCATATGCCCTCATTTTGCTTTGCCCTTTCCCTTCCCTTTCTTTGATTCCAACTTAGCTTGAATACGAGCAGCTGCGGCAGCTTTGGCTTCCTCTCTCTTCTTCTTTTCTTCCTCTTTGGTTGCAGCGGCAAGCTCCCTCTGCTTCTTCAGCTCTCTGTAACAAGCATTTATTCGTAACATGAACTATCATAGTGTTCATCAAATAACATTAGAGTAAAAGATTATCTAAAAGTCCATGATGATAAGACGACTTTGCAGGGTATCAAAAAAGAACATGAATAACGCAGAAATGGATTTGACTTACTCTAGTCTAGCCCTCTCCTCTGAAACACTGCCAAGACTCGATCCCTTCCGTGGATTGCAGGATACTAACTCCACCTCAAATATAAGTGTGGCACTGCAAAAAATGAGTAAAAAATTATAACAGTGTACCAACAAACACAACTAGTAAAGGCACTGATGCAAAGACTCGTCTGCAAACTCTCAACTCCATATTTGGCACCGTATAAGAGAGACAAGAGACACCCTGACCAAGCACACGCATGAGGTCGATTTCTATCAGGTTATTGATTTTATTTTATGGTTCAAGCTAGTTGACTGATTCTTCGACTTAATTATGATTCTAAGAATACAAAAAGGAAATTGGAAAAAAAAATGAGTCCTACTCTGGCGGGATATCGGGTGGGGAACCAGCGCTTCCATATGCATATTCTGGCTTGCAGGTGATTTTTGCTATCTCCCCAACCTGGAACCAACAAGGAAGACTAGGTAAAGGGAAACACTTCAACGTCAAAACTAACAAATTTTTAATTAGGAAAACAACTAAACCTTCATAGTTCGTAAGGCAATGTCCCAAGCCTTGATCACAGTCCCCTTTCCAAGCTCAAAAGAGAAAATGGTATTGTCTTCACGTGTAGTATCAAAGATGTCACCAGTCTCTGCCAGAGTGCCTTCATAATGAACTGCTCGGTGTAAACAAATATGTTACTATAGTACTAAAGAGTTACATTATGCCAAGAAATCTAAGGACATTTAGAGCATCAAACTAAAATGGTCTTTAAATATATCCCAAGCCTCAATCTAAGAAGCACAAAAATTCCGAGAAAACCTAACAAGTGTGTCATCTGCATTAATCTGGCTATTAATTTCTCAATATGATTATGAAATGAAAAAGGGACTATCACTCCCAATTTTACTTTTTATTGAATTCCAACATCATCATTTTATCTCATTTACTTGGAATGTTTTGCAAACACACACATAACAAGAAGATTTCATATATTACATACCATCAACGAGGGGGAGATCTTCTGTCGGAGCAATTGCCTCTGCTTTTGCGCGCCTTATAATCGTCTTAATGACGCCCCCATCTCCAGTTAAATCAATAGTGTCACCCATGCCTTGCAATCTTTCAACGATCTGCTCAATAAAACGAAACATCACAAAAAAAAATGTTGGAAACTTATTTAACAGTCAAACTACAAACACTTTGAGGGAAAAGAAATCTTTAGCAAATTAAACTAATAAAATCAAGTATTGGCCCGAATTTCAGTATGACATGGACAATACTAGCTATCATATATTAGGAAATCAATTAGAAAGCTCCATAGATGATGGACAAAAGCACCATAAAGGTAAATAAAAAAATCAAAATAATGAAAATAATGAAAATAAGAAGTGCTAAGTTTAGGTAACTTTTGCCACATGAAGTTGAAATGCAAAACCTATTAACATTCATCGAAATCCCTCAAATTTTGCATCCAATCAAAGCGTCAAACAAATTTAAATCCTCATGATTCGAAGGAAAAACAGAAAACCAACCCGCATTATTCCTTTGATTGAAAATTCAATAACTTTTCTGTCAAGTAAGAGCAGAATTAAGAATTTGAAAATTTCCAAACCTTAAAAATTTGTTTTTCTCACAAACAAATAACTAGTTTCAACCCTAATCAAGACACTAACTAAAGAACATACACAAAAATACATTACATAATTAAGAAGATAAATATAGAATTTCTATGAATTGAATCGAAAATCACATTCAAATAATTTGAAGGTTTAGAAGTTAGGGTTTTCAGTGAGAGAGAGAGAGAGAGAGAGAGAAAGGAGTGAAATCGGACTGACCCGTTTGTTAACTGATACCGAATTTGAGGAAATGGAGAGAAATAAACGGGTTGTCGGGTTGATTCGGCGACGAAAATGGGGTCAGGATATGGTCATAGCCCAGAGCTCCGGTTGCCATAGGCGACTGTCAAAGTTAACTTCGGGGGTAAGCGGACTGATTTTATTTATGGACAAATTTCACATTAGTCCCTACCTTGTTACGAATGTTTTATTTTAGCCCCCAATTTTTTTATTTAACCGACTTATAACTTTTAATTTTAGCTGCTAAAGGACTAAATTAATTGACGCTCGTTAATTTTTGGTCATATTAGTTGCACATGAGGTCTTTGGTAAGAGTATTTTAATAAAATATTTAATTTTTTAAGAAATTGAAATTAAAACATATTTTTTTAAAACAAAATTGAAATTCAAATTGAAATGTAAAAATAAAAAATAAAAAAAATCAACAAAGCGAAAATGTAGGAAAAAAAAAATTTACCCTTACCTTTACTGTTCCATTGGAGATCAACTTCGCCAAAAAAAAAAAAAAACCAGACAAAATTTAACCTAACCCAAAAGCTTCATCAATGGAGGGCAACTTCTTCAGATCTATCATCGCCGAGGAGGGAAGGACGCCAGAGGGGAGACAAAGAAATTTGGTAGGGGGGTCTTAAAGGTCACCACCTTTGAGGATTGGAAGAGGGAGAGAGAGTGCTCAATCATTAGAGGTAGGCAGCGTGGAGGCTAGCTTGTGAAGGGGGCTAGCTCGCACGTGACAGGAGAGATCACCTAGGCTCAACTTGGCTTGTGAAGGGGTTGGCCTCTACAGATACAGAGCTTTGTCATGCGAGGGCTTTGGTGACAACAGCGAAGCTCAGATTTGACGATGACTCTTGCCTAGATCGCGATGATGACTTTGTGTAAATCGAATGCCTAGGTTCATGCCGGTGCTTAGGCTTGCAGCGGTGGCTGGGTTCATGGTAGTGAAACTGTGTTTTTGATGTTTGGTTCAATTTGAACAAGGTTAAAAAAAAAAGAAGCAACCTTTGGGTTCAGTATGATCTGGGTTTATGGTGTTTGGTTTATTATTGATAGACGTGTTTTTTTTTTTTTCATAATATGATGAAAAAGAAAAAGATCCAACGAAGATATGGGTCATTGTTCTTTTATTGTTTGGGTTGTTTGTTTTATTTTTTTATAATTTAATAAATTTTTGTTTTTAATTTTTATTAATTTTTAAACTATTAATTATTTTGAAGGGCAATTTGTAATTTTAATTAAAAATGATGTCTAATAATTTTTTTCCTTTCAAAATTTACAATTAATCATTAAAATTATCTCTCAGCAACTAAAACTAAAGGTTTTGGTTAATTAAATAAAAAGTATTAAAGATCAAAATAATATCTTCCTAAAAAGTTAGGGACTGATGTGGCAATTTACCTTATTTATATCTCCTTTAATGTATGTAAACAAATGGGGATAATTGTCCCCATGGCATAGGTAGCGTGTGATGTACTCTAGAAGTAACAACGTTTATGCCCTAAAAAAGGAAGAATCAGGGGAATAGCAAAACGTTTAGTATCATTAAAAATAAATGGCATAATCTTAAGAGTAAGTAAATAGAAAATACTCATAAATCATATTTATAATGACTTACAATCCGCTTGATAAAGGCATTTGAATTGGTAATTTGATTTGAGTTAGTGTGATTTGAATTAGGATTTGAGTTAGTGATTTGAATTGTTATCCGAATTGGTGTTTGGACGTGCATTTAAGTTTTAATATGAGTATGAAATAAAATTGAAATTTGTGTTTGGAGAGATAGTGAAAATAGTTTTTGATTTATTAATAAATCTAATAAAATCTTAAAGTTAATGATCATAAAAAAATGCAACATGGATCTTAATTGATTCCTCTCTTTACTAAGAACACAATAAAAAAAGAATCATCTTAATTGTATATCATGAAGAAGTTATATTTTTTTCTCAAATATAAGAGCGAAAATTTCAGTTTTTACCGTAACAAACATATCCGATTATCAAAAGTTTAAGGGGGAGTCAGAACTCTAAAAACTTGGATTCTTGATACTTAAAGGATTCGGATTTTAGGGGAAACAAACATGTATCTAAAAGATTCTTGATACTTAAACCCATATTTAAGTTCTTTCATCTCTCCAAATATGCCCCAAATCTTCTCTATTGCCATTGCAAGTCACCGTCGGCTTTGCCTACGCCGACTTGCACTCTCTCTCTATTGTGCCTTGTTGCCACCAAAAATAGCTCTCTCTCATCGCTGCCCAAAAATGACAGAGAGGAGAGAGCAGAGAGAGATTGATGGAAGAGAGAGGAAATATAAGGACATTTTGGGGATTTTGATTTGCTTGGAAATATATTGTGTTGTATTTTTAATCCTAAAAAATTATACTAATACTTTTCATTCGTGACCCAAAAAGTGTGATTTTGTACAATTTCTCTAAAAAAAGAGGTTATGTGCTATTTTTGCCTCACGTTTTTAGTTTATCAAAGAAACAATCCTACATTCTCGATGTTTTCAATACTATGTCTTTGATTATCAAATTAGTGTCAGTATTGCAGCTTATAGATAATCTTGTTACACAGAATGAATTAACAAAACCCTTAAAAAGAAAAAACAAATCATAAAAGTAGTATGTTTAAGCTAAAGTTATAAAGGGTAATTTGTCAATTAGTGTTTCGTTACAAGTTTATCTACAAACAACAAAAGGATATTCGTCAATGCAGGGGTCAAGACTAAAATTAGTTGTTGACTTTAAAAAGAGACAAAATGAAATATTAAGGAATAGTTTGTAGAAAATCCAAAATAGATGGTCATTTTTTTATAAACTCAAAATACATGGTACAAAATTGAAATATCCAAAAAAAAAAAAAAAAACTGTCAACTATTAAACGTGCCAGAACAAAGCCTTTTAATCTCCCTAAATCAGCGAATCAGTGCTTTGCTTACTTCCTCTATTTCCTTTTCTTCTTCTAATAGCAAATCCAATACAAATATTCTTTAAAATCTTTTTGTGGAAGCTTAAGTAAAGAAATGCTTTAGTTTCATTTCTCAAAAACTAGTTGGAGCCACATGCGTTCTATGCATGTTCTATTTTGTAATGTATTTATCAAACATATTATGAATGCATTTATTTGATAGTTTTTTATGAATTTATAACTTCCTTTTTTTATTAATTTAATCTCTACCAAACAACCAAAGATTCTCTCCCTCTCTTTTTTTCCCCTCCAATATCCTTCCTCTAGTTTGCATCCTTTCCATCTTCCACCCTGCAAAACATAGGCTTGGTGAACCATCGATATATAGTTTCGCCCGAATATTGAACAACGACCATTGAGATCATGAACAACCTGCTGAACTTTAGCTTGACAACTACTAGTGATAAGAATATCATCTACATAGATCAACAAGAACATTTGTTTTGTCTTTGTAAATAAACAAAGAGCTGTCAGATTTAGAATTAACAAATCCCCAGCTAACAAAAGCACCCTTTAAGTTTTGAACCAAGCACATGGCGCTTGTTTCAAACCATAGAGCGCCTTTTGTAATTTGCAGACATAGTTAGGATGAGAAGAATCAACAAAACAAGCTAGTTGAGTTATAAAAACAGTTTCTTTGAGATCACCATCAAGGAAAGAATTATTAACGTCAACTTGTTGTATATCCCAACCATGAGAGACAACAAGAGTTAAAATAACTCGTATAGTGGAAAGTTTAATGACTGGACTAAAGGTCTCGAAGTAATCAAAACCAGGAGTTTGTTGGAATCCTTGGCTACAAGGCGAGCCTCATATCTGTGAATGGTTCCATCTAGATTTCGCATAATGTGAAACACCCATTTATTGTCTACCGCATTCATATCTGAGGAAAATGGAACAAGACACCAAGTTTGATTTTTCATTAAGGCTTCATATTCAGCTTTCATGGCCTCTTTTCATTTTGGATCTAAAAAAGTAGTTGACACACTAGTGGGCTCAGAATCCAAAATAGAATCAGTAACTGCTTGAAAAGCTTTTGGTTTAGAAACACAAGCTGAGACCGTGTGACCATCTTACTGACATAAGATGGACATAGAAAAGTGGGACAAGACAATGATAGTGAAGCTGGATCTGTGTTGGGGACAGGTTCAATAATAAGTGAAGTTGGAATTGTGTTGGAGACAGGTTCAACATGTGTATTGTGTTCAAAATAGATTCAACATCGGAAACTGAACTGGGAGACTACTCTGGACTTGCAATATGAGAGACATAAGTGGTAAAAGTAACAATGGTAGGGGAATCACTGCTAATTTCAGAATTGGCACTATTATGAGAGCCAATATGAAGTGGAGACATGGGAAGTGGAAAACCTGTGGGACTAAAAATCGGTGATGCAGGAATTGAGAGAGGCTTACTTGGAAAATTAGCAGCAAAAGGAAAACTTCCTTCATCAAAAACCACATTCCTTGCTATATAGACACGTCCAGAAGAGTGAAGAAACAAATATCCCTTATGAAGTAAACTGTACCCCAGAAAAACACATAAAAGGACCTGAACTCCATCTTATGAGCATTGTAAGGCCTAAGATGAGGATAACAAGCAACTCCAAACACCTTAAGAAAACTAAAATCAAGCACCCTATGATGAATTCTTCATAAGGACTTTTATTTCTAAGAATTGGTGCAGGCAAACGATTGATTAAAAACACTCAGTTGAAAAAGAATGCCGCTAGAATTTTAAAGGCATAGATGCTTGAGCTAACATGGTGAGCCGCATTTCAACAACATGCCTTTATTTCTTCTCCCACGGCCTTTTTGAGTATGTGTATGACGACAAGGATGACGAGAACCACTACCAACTTTATTTAAAACAGGTAAGAAGCTTCTAAACTCACCACCCCAATTAGTGTGTAAAAACTTCAACTTGGTACTAAAGAATCGTTTAACATGGGTTTAAAACCGTAAAAAGGCGGGAAGTGCATTAGACTTAGCTTGTAATGGATAAATCCATGAGTAGCGAGGATGATCATCTACAAAACAAACATAATACCGAAAACTACCAATAGACAACATTGGAGCAGGACTCACAAATCTGCATAAACCAAAGCAAGAGGCATCGAAGCATGAAAATCAGAAATTGGAGAAGGCAGACGATGGGATTTGTCAATAAATGAAGAACAGAACTCCATTTTATTGCTATTAACAAAGGACAAATTCAGATATCGAGAAACCTGGCTAAAGACTTTAGCACTTGGATGACCAAGGCGTCTATGCCACAAAGTCATACTACTACTTACAGAAGATGTTAAAACGCCTATATTAGAGTTGAACAAAGCTTTAACACTACACTTATGTTCATCTTTATTTGAGGTAGTGGAAGACAAAAGCTTATGTGAAGCAGCAATAACATGTCCAGGAGTCTGTGGAAATGAATTAGAAACAACTTCAGAATTGGTGAAAGCAGCAACATCAGAATTTGTTAAAGTAGCTATATTAGAATTGTGCAAACTTGTAACATCCAGCTGATACAATCCACCTTTAAGAGTCCCCTTTAGAAGAATCTCCTTCGTTCTCTTGTCCTTAATCAAAAGACAGTGGGAGAAAACTTCAGCAATCACATCATTATCACGAGTGAACTTAGAAACGTTGATAAGATTTTTTGTAATCTGTGGAACACGCAAGATGTCATTCAAATATAAGGAATGAAAATTGTTTTGATCACTGTAGAGCCAGCATGGGAAATAGGTAAAAAATGACCATTAGCAACAGTCAATTTACCATTTCCTTTGTAATCGGTGCGCCGCGACAAGTTACTCAAATCTGCTGTGGCATCACTGTCCACATACCAAGCCGGATCACCGACCATCATAGGAGTAGCAACCAAGGCCTGAGGGGACGAGTTAGAGTGAGAAGAACTCGGACCATGGAAATTGTAGTCAAAGCGAGAGCAGCAACGAGGAGCTAAATGACCAGTTTTGCCACAGATTTGACGAATAAGTCGAACATTTCCTTAACCTCCACGGCCGCGACCACCATGGCTTCCGAGATATAACCATGAGAGAACTGAGTACCGCTCTGAGAAGAAGATGAATTGTTTCTCAAATTCTTTCTGTTGTGAGAAACAACATTTGCCGAAGCATGAGAAGGATCAAAATTAGCCGAAGCAGATTAAAGACGCATCTCAAAGCTTTGAAGAATGAACTGCACTTCAGAGAGCTGAAGGTGCATCATGTCTAGAAGTAAGTGTTGGAATTATGGCGCAGGTGATTAATTAAACGCCTTCTAAATTTATCAAATTTATTTATTTAGTTTAATAATTATTTAAATGTTAAAATTTTATTAACTATTAAGAGTTATAATTTTTATTAAAAGATATACTTATATTTGTAGATATATGTGTTTTTAATAAAAAATACTTTAATAGCGTAAAATAAAAATCTGGTCTATTTTTTACCTAATCAATCATATTTCTTTTTTTTATTAAAAAAATGCGTTAAAAATAACTGTAAGTTTTAAAAAAAAAACTAAGTTTTTTTCTTTGATAAACTTTCAGTTTAAAATATTCTCTATAAATTAAAATGAATCACCCTAAATCTCCTTCAATAAAGAATATTGGGGTATAAGATTTTTGAAACTACAGGTATTAAAGTTTTACGGTAAGAATAACCACAAACATATCATACTGAGATCCAACACCTCCTGGAATATACAAAATCAGATCCTCATCGGAAATGATCTGAGCAGGAACAGTACGATTATCGGCAATGGTACGTATTTTCAAGACAAAATCATGAATACTCATACAAACCTTTCTTGATTGATTGGAGTTGAAAACGAAGTTGAAGAAGGCGAGCACGAGCATTACCCAATGCGAGTTTGCCAAATCTCATGAGAAGTGGAGCAGCGAAAAGTGTCCGAGCATGGATTCTGAAATTGAAGACAAAAGCCACACCATGAGTGCTCGATCAGTCTTCATCCAAGCAATATACTCTGGATATTTGTACGGTACTGAAGTCGAGGCATCAACACTGAGATGGAGTAAGAAAATCCTCTAATCCATGCGCGCGAACCGCAGGTAGCACTTGGGAACTCCAGAGAAAGAAAGTTGTGCCATCTAACTTGAGGACAAGAGGAATTAGCTGAGAAGGAAAAGGACTGCCATGATTTCCTAACGAAAAGGAGCCAGATGCACCAGTCAAAGAAGAAAATTCCGCCATTGACGCGAGTCTGAAAGCTCTAATACCAAGAAACAAAGAGAGATACAGAGAGAAAGAATCGAGAAGAATCTTTAGAGAGAGAAACAAAGAACAGAAATTATGACTGACTCAACTAACTCAGTTGCAGCATATTGAATTAATATTTATATTATGTTATGAGCTTATGAGTACGTCATATATTTACAAGCATTAAGCTTAACTCTTTAACTAATTGTAACAATAAAAGAATTAACCACAGTGTTAGCAATTTGAGTTAGGCTAAGCTTAATTTGGTTCATCTGTTAAATATTACACCAACAGCTCTTGTACTTTTAATATGTCCAATAAACTTGGAAGGATGCATTGATCTATTACGGTTTTGAGAGACTATCATATACAAGTACAAGGAGGCAGAGAAAGCGGCCAAATTATAAGCGTTTTCATGGCACATATTTGTAATGTTTGAGAAGAGTTAAAACGATGAAACCTTGGCGAACTTCTGTCATATATTGTACGATGTGTTGAAAAATAGCTTTAAAAGCATTTTAAATTACCGTGTTAGTGATAGGTTGAGACGGAAACTTGTTTTCTTTTTCATTAAGAACAAAACGGTATATTTGTATGCTCAAAATAGTGAGCATGTAAATGAAAAATTGACACCATTGTGTTTATGTGTGCAGGAAATTTCAAAAGGTAAAATAGAAAATTCTCTTATATCACATCTTAAAAAAAAATAAAGTCATGTTCTTTTTTTAACCGGGACCCATTTTCACTTTTCAAAATACATTGCAATACAAGGTTCTCTCTACTTTCAAAAATTCACTCTAGAATCTTTATGAAAAAGTTCCTTGATGGTTTGTGATTTTTTTATAAATATTTTAAATTTCATTTTGAATTGTCATTATTTTTTTTTTGGATATTGTGATATTAGTGTTGTAATTCTTTTATTAATATTTTTAACGTTTTATACTATTTATGGTTGAAAAACTGTGGTTGAAATTAGAACCAAGTAACATAATCATCTATATAAGGAGCTTTTATACCCCATTTGATGAACCACTCCTCGCCATAAAACATAAATTAATGCACAACTAGCACCTCCTCTTGAGTCCTCCAAAGGATTCATAAAAACGCAACACACCAAATGCTGCTAATCATAAAGCATTCATGATAATGCAAAATATATATCATTAACCTGCCTTGATATCGTGGTCCTTAATTTGCCAAAGCGGACTATATAGCAATACAACAATTATTTCCTATTTAAAATGGCATACAACTGTTCATACAAATGAAACAGCAACAAACAAAATTATAAGCTAGTTTAGTATTGTTGTGCTTCTAATAGAAGCGCCACTTTTACTTAAAGTAAAAAGAGAATATAAAAGCTAAATTTAAAAGCTACGAATTTCAGCTTTTCAAAGTAACTTAAAAAATATATTGGATGTTTTTAAGTAAAATTTCATTTCACACCAAACAAGATAAATACTCAAAAATAGTCGCAAATGACAACCAATTAGAAAGGAAAGACCTAATCAACACATAAAAAATGAGCACAACCAGAGCTCGTTAGAAAAAACTACTACAGTCGAATAATAAATCCAATCGACCAAAACCAAACCCTAAATGCTAGGGACACAAGGCACACTGACACGCACCGTTGATTAACAACTCAAACGAGTAGGACACATAAGCAAAATTGATAGGTAGGAAGAGCACTTCTATTATTACAAAGCAATTTCAACTTAGCAAAAAAAAAAAAAAAAAAAAGCATTCTCATTATTATATCAAAAAACTTAAAAGAACCCAACGACAGGAAACAAGACAACTGGGAATAAGCCGACTAATATAATCGTAGAGGATAGATTGACGAGGACCCATGTAACTCCACCATTGGAAATCACCGTCGTGGCAACGACGAAGGCCCACAAGGCTCCACCACTAGGGAGCACTACCATAATATCGACGAAGACCATGGGACTCCCCATTGAGAAGCACCACCATGACTTGGATGAAGATAATAGAGATTCGACGTGCACAATGATGTCAACTAAAATTTGGCATCTTTGCATTCATTCCCTCTGACTACGAAGCCAACACCATCATCATGTTCACGCGGGCTGAGAGCTCCGTCTCGAGGGCCAAAGGTCCAATGGCCAGCCGAGTGGTGGCGCCAGACTTCGGCCGCAAGGAAGAGAAGAAAGCTGCAAACCAAGAAAAGAATAAAATCGTACACGATAGAGAGCATTGGTTTTTGTGCAAAAAGATTTTGCAAAAGCTTTTACCAAACACTATGTGTGTGCGTGTGTGTATATATATATATATATATATATATATATATGTATTTTGTAAAGTGCATCTAAGAGTTCTAAAAAGCTACATCAAATGCAACCATAAATTCGTTGACAATGGGGCGTGTCCGCTGTTGGGTGGGGGCAATGGTGGCACAATTTGGAAAAGGAAATACCTCGACTTTTCAGTCATATCAGGAAACACTTGACGCTAATACTGCATGGTCACAAGCAAATTCGACTCCACGGAAAAAGTCTGCTTCAAGCCCCATTTTCCCATGATATGCTTGGGGGAAAAAGTAGACTACTATGCTCAAATAGACAAATAAAAAACGGCGAATAACTCTGCGTGGATGCATTTTTATATTTGTGTATTATAGCCATTCGACTCGAGAGTTGAATTAGATTGTTTCATATTTAATCTCATTAAGTTAAACAGCAAATTTCCAAATAGTTGGATTTGGTAATTATCACTTTTTTTAAGATCCGACAGTTGAAAAACACTTATTGATAAGTTATTTGTTTAGTACCCATCAAAAAAATTGTCATTTTATTATTATTGACTCAAATAAAAGTTCTTGTCACTAGACAAGATAAGTCCTAAGAGTATCTAGAATAGTGTTACGAATTAGATGTCCTAATTATATTGAGAGCCAAAAAAAGAGAAGAAAATAAGCCACTAAAAAAAACACACACAATTCATAGTGGTTCATTTTCAATATAAGAGCTATGTTCATTTTTAGCCTCTATAGAAAATCACTATGATAGAGAAGAAGTTTACAACAGAAAATCACAAACCACTCATTCTGCTATTTTCTCTAACTTCTCTGATGATACCATATTCGACACCCTTTTATATATAAGAAAGCTACAACAACTGAATTTTACAAGTGTGAAATCCCTATACTATCCTTGATGAAATTTTGAGTTGGCACCCATACCATGGTAGGGAGGCTTCATGCTACCCTTTTAGCCCTCAGAGCGACCTTACCGAGAGAGTCGATCCCCCTAATCCTCTATATAAGATTAGGGCATTAAATTGGGTGCCACAAGTTTACATGCATTATATTTAATGGTGACTATCACAAAGCTATCTTAAAATGGTTGTGTTGCAACGTCGTGTCTTTTTTCTTCATTTTTTTAATACTCTTTTTTTCCATGGCTGGAAGGATTTTTATATGATCTATTTATACTAGCAAAAAAACCTACGTGTTGTAGCAGTAAGAAATAGTGTTTTGTTATACAAAAAAAAAATTAAAAATTCTTGCAATATAAAATTAGTTTATATGTATATATATATACACACATAGTGATAGAGTCAGGATTTATTGGTTGGGGGCCTTTTTGATCAAAATTATATATATATATATATATATAATAATTTTTGTTTATTAAACTAATTCATGATATTTTGACACATAAAAACATCAATATTATATCTAAGTAGGAAAACATATTAATGTTTGTAACATGCTCAAAATGTATCACAGAATAACCAATTCTAAACATATGGGCTAACCCAGATTACATAAGCCAAATTCAATCAAGAATAATTGGCCCGGTCTATGTCAACTCAATCCAGTATTTCACTCGTGTATTTGACATATATCTAGCACAATGTTCTATCACATGTCTATAAGTTATGTCACTGTGCATCAGAGCTTTAATTTCTGAGCCCCTCTCTCTTTACACTTCTCCTTCTCTCTAGTTCTCAAATTCTTTCCATTCTCTCTAGAATTATCTCCCTCTCTCTCTCTAAAATTTAGCTTGTTTTTCATTTTTTTCTTCTTAGTTTTCCAGATCTTCTCTCTTATTCTTTCTCAAAAACTCGAATCTCATCCACAACCCCCAACCATTCTTATTTCTTTCTTTTCTTATTTGTTTCTTCGCTTTCTTCTTTCTTTTTCTTTGTTTTCTATAGATTCAAAATACTATCACTTAAGAAAATACTTCCCATCACTTTCCTAGAAGGTTCTCAGATAAAAATATAAGTCTAAAATCACTCTACTATGGATTCTTATACATTTTGGCATCCCTAGTGATGTAAGGATGCAGATTGAAGGAAAAATCTGTCCGAGTGACTTTAATCATAGAGTCGGCCTTCCAAGTATAGGTACTGGTCTTAGTGCGATAAGAAAAAGAGCCTATGCTATCAAGTCTAGCTGTAACAAATGGGCGGTAGATTTATAAAAGTAAGTGTCGTTCGCCTAGATTTGTGTCAGTAAATAGAAATGACAAAATCTATTTGTATAAAGATGGCCTTTCTAAAGAGAACCTTGATTATCTCCAAACTACTCTTCAGAACCATCCTAGTAGATATGTCCAAGGTGTAATTTTTAAACTATAACCTAAATTCTATGTAGAAAGACAATGTCTCGTGAATCTAGCATTTAAAGACCGTATTTGCTAGTTTATTAGAAATCTGGATAGGGGGTAAATCTTCATTCATAGATGTTCATTGAGTGTTTCTACCAAAAAAAAATTGTTCTATGCTTTGAGTATTAGTTTGGTTTAGATTGTTATAGTAAGTGTTAAATAATTAGTGTTTGGTTTTATTTTATTGTTTTCTTTTAAAAATATTATATTGTTAGATAAATCACATGTTGTACTCTAATATTGTAATATATTTAAAATTTTTGAATCTTATCTAGATGTTTTAAGATTTGTGTCTTATTAGTCAAATATTCTATAGTAATCTATTAATTTTGCTTTCAGTTGTCAAAAGTTGTACAATTTGAGTCTATGTAGCGTATTTGAGAAGGTTCTCTAGTTTATTTTGTCTCTAATGTTAGTTTTCTATATTCGAATTTAATTTTGTCAAAAAGCCTACACTATGTCACTTGTCTTTTGTCAGATTTTCCCATATTCGTTTTACAATGTCAAAAGTTGCACAATTTTAACCTTGATTTTCAAAAGTTGTTCTGATTATATGTCCTTTTTCTAAAATTGTCTAGAGTTGTTCATAAATTTTTGAAAAACTTGTTTTGTTTTTCTTACTTGTGCATATCTTGTCTAGATTTTTAGATTACCTTTTATCACCTAATTGTCTAACTCTTAAGTCTTTGTGCATTTCCATCTTCCATAAGATCCCAAAATACTTAAAAAAAAACAAATAATCATAGAACCAAACATGTCTTTTTCTCATTTATTGAGGAAAATCGAAATTATATATATATCTTCTGTGATTCCAGTTCTAGAAAAAATAGAGTCTACATAAAAGTAGCAGAACATTTTGGACAAGTTTTAGCATGTTGAAAGATTAACCTAGTTTATAGGGGTGGTAGGTTAGGGTTAATAAGGAGTGTTTCAATAGCTGCGCAATTTAGTGGTGCCCAAGTCCAAGGGATTATACCTAAAGTCCCAACTAAGGATAATATTTTTAGGAAGACCAAAGGTATAGAAAGAAAGTTGGCTACATTTGTGAACGTATAGAAGTCATGATTAATATAGCTAACGCATTCATAGCTCTGCTTGGTGGTTTGAGCACCTTTTAGGAAATGTTCGTTGTTGCTAGTAGGAACCTATTGGGCATTCATTCCAAACCATTAGGACTTTTGACTATTAATAGTTTTTATGATGGTTTGTTGAAGTTTTTAAATCACGCTATAGAAGAGAACTTTATTATACAGTTGGGAAGACAAATCTTTGTTATTGCTCCAACTGCCAAAGAATTGCTGGACAAAATGCATGTCATTCATCCGGAGTCCGACACTGTGACTTCAAAGCTGGATTGGGATAAAGGCAGCAGGAAGTGGCTATTAGATTTGTATCTCCACCTGTGATCTTTTGGTTTTACCTGCAGTATGTTCGCAGTTATGTTTATGTATTTTAAACAATCTTTTTATCTATGTGATGTCACTTTTTACTCTGTCTTTTGTGTGTTTGTTTGTTTGCTTTATGGCATACTATTTTAAAATCTTTAGATTCATTTATTCTAGTATCAGAATGACTGATATTATGGAGTTTCTAGTACCATCGAATCGCTTCCTGTTTAAGGTTCGATATTTTTGGTTATCAATACTTCTGTATTGTCCATGCATGCATGATTAAGATAGCTGATTATATGATATTGTTTATTTGTAGAGTCATGTATAACTCCTGAGCAATCCTATCTATTGGGATAAAAAAGATTTTTCATAACTCTTAGATTAATCAGATTGATAGAAATTCATTATTTAGAAATCAAACAGCTTTAATTGGCTACATAATTTTATTTACTCAACATTTTTTTATTTAAGGAAACTTCTCACTATAGTTCTAATAGCCAAAAAGAGTTGAACAAAATTCTTGACTTATAAATGCTTAATTGTTTGTTTGGTTATCTTTATCTCTTTGTTTTTTTGCTATTTTTTTCAATAATTATCTCTCTTTGTCTAAATGTTATAATGACAACTCAACTTGCAACAATGATAAATTTGACTCAAACTTTTAGATCTTTGTGATTAAATTAATATTTTTTGAAGGAGTGATTAAATTAATATTAAACATCATTAATCATGAATCTCCAAGTAATCTATAGTTTCTCTTTACTTCACCCAAAAAAAGTAACTAATTCTTAAAAAGTAACATAATTCTTTCTTTTTTTGGGGCCCTACTTTCCTTAGGCTTGCTGTGTGAAAATGACTAATGATATAACTATATATGAGGTTGAGTAGAGAATGAGGATAAGAATAAGCGAGAAGCGCGTCTATGAACCCATTTTATTTAACCAATAACTTATTAAAATGACAAGAAAAAAGCCTGTTATTTCTTCTTGATCGGTAATCGATAGTATCATTTTAATAATTCTTTTCTAATTATGAATCATGTACTTTATGTTCAGCAAAAAAAAGGTCGCCTACTTGGATTTAAAAAAAAAAAATCTACCATTTGGACTTGCAACAATTATACTACTGATGAGAAGAAATATGAAATAATTTGGAAAAAAAATCTTATATTTATTTTTGGTCTTGTAATTATATAGTACCATACATTATGTTGTTTGTGTTAAGTTATTTCCCTAAATTCTTTTCTAATTATATATCATATGCTTCAGGTTTAGCAAAAAAAAAAAAAAAGTCACCCACTTAATCGGATTTCTTTCTTTTTTTTTAACAGAAATCTCCCACTTGGACTTGCAACAGTCATACTATTGATAAGAAAATATATGAAATTTGAAATGTCAAATATTATTTAAAATTAAAAAAAATAAATAAGAGTTGTTAGAGGGAAAAATTGTTGTATATTAGTTGAAAAGGAAGAAAAAGTTGAGCCAACTTTTGGGCAAGCTTTTTGACACTCAAGTTAATTTGGCGTCTCCATCAAATTCTCCAAAGGTCTTCTCAGTGCTGCTAGGCTTTATGAAGAGAGGAATGAAGGAATTGGTCTCTCCATGCCTAAACTTTCTTAGGCCCTTCTTCTTTTTTCTCTTTGGTGTGATTTTCTTCTCTGAATCCTACTATGTAATTAATATAGGAAAGTGCTATTCTCTTTGCATTTTTAGACTAAAGCCACAAAATATCTAAACAAAATGATATGCGAAATTAATGTTTAAAGCTTAATAGCTACAATATGAAAGGGATAATAAGACACACAATCTAATAAAATGATTTCAAAACATCAAAAAAATTAACAGTTTATTAATTTATAAAACAAAAAAACTGAATTAAAAAAATATGAAACGGTTAATAAATTCAAATGATTAAATTAAGTTTTTAGTCGTGGGTGGGGACATTTAAAATTGAATTAGTCTAAAAGATTGACGATAATTTTTAGCGTCTACCTATATTTTGCTTATTAATAGTACTTAGAATTGACTGAAAATTGCTTTACATAAAGGAGTATAAGCCACGGAAATATCAAAAGAGTATTAGCCATGAAAATATTAAATTTAATATGTACAATCATATTTTAATATAATAAAATGTATGGTAAAAGCTAGAAGAACAAAAATGATTTAAATTTACCTGCTTATTAATAGCTTACTTGCTCGTAGATGACGATATTGGCTCCAGATTTCAGTGGTCTTGAAAATTGTGTACAAAAGTATTTGTTTAGAGGGGAGGAAGAAACAATATGTAGAATATTAAATCCTATCCTAGGTTGTCTGCATCTTAATTATTAAATAATAATCACTCAATTATTAGAGAAAAGTTGTTGTATTAGTTAAAAAGAAGGAAAAGGTTGAAGCAGGCAAGCTGTTTGACACTCAAGTCAATTTGGTGTCTCCATGGAAATCTCTGAAGGTCTTCTTGATGCTACTAGGATTTGATTTTACTATAACTTGTATATTGTTATAATATCATTACACTATTTTGGTGCTGAAAAAATATGGTACCTAAAATTGATTGAGGGCTGCAATTTAAACAAAGGAGTATGCCATGGGAATATCAACAAAGAAAGTATAATAAAGACGGTGAAGAAGGCAGTAGAGTAAATGAACTGAGAAGGAGAGTTAATGAACTGGGACGAAGTGGAAGAAAGGAAATAAAGCATACACAGAAAATACATCAATATTTATAGAGAAAAAAAAAAGAAATAGAGAATTTGTAAGCAATAATAATAAGACATGAAAAAGGTAGATACTAAAATAAAATAAAAGGAGAAAAAAAGAGCAAAAAAAAAAGTAATACATCTAGATTTTTTAGGTTTTTTTTTTTTGTAATTAATTATAATAAAAAATAAATAAACAAATAAAATCACCTCAACTATATATAACAGAGACTCAACCAAATATAACAGGACCTGTTTTTTGGAATGCATGAAAATAATCACAATGTTAGTAACTCATACTGTAAGAAAACAAACCATCAACCTAAACCAATTAAACTTTTTGCTTTTTTTTTTCAATTTTTTTCACTAAATACATAAGAAATGACAATATCAGTAAACTATTAAATAAATCTACAAAGAATATCACAGATTATCAACTTAAGAGGATAAATCATCAACCTGAACATCACAATTCTTCACCAATACAAACCACCTCTTAGATAAGTATATTATGTGTATATTTAAAATAAGGCACCTTTTCAAACCTAAATTCCACTACATGACTCTTTTTTTTTTTTCATTCAAGCTAAGACTTATAGGTGAAAAATGACAGAAATTAATATTAAGGTAGTAACCTACCATATAGCAGGAAGAGCATTTCATATGTTAGTAGACAAATCTAGAATTATTTCATGGTATGTTCAAGAAATTTATACTTTAATTTTTATTAAGAGTATGATAGTTCTAATTTGTAAATCATTAGGACAAGAAAAGTGGGGTGTGATAATACTTTACACACTTGAAAACTGCCTATTATTGATATGCCGGTCTTTTTTTGGGTTTTAATCATTTTAGTTTACTTGTATTTTAACAAACATCACATTGATACTCATATGTTTTTATCTTTTGTTTTGATTTTTGTTTATAGTTTTAGCTAATTAATTTAGAGTAGTGTATTAGTAAAAGAGCAAGTTGGAAATTTCGTATCATAAAACATAGGCCCGAGGAACTATAATAGATTTTTTAAAATTATAAAGTAATTTTTAATATTTTTTCAAATAAAAAAATAATAATGTGATATTTAGTTAAAATACAGAATACCAAAGTGTAATTATCATTTTTTAATTATATATACTTAAACACATTTATACACTTTTTGCTTCTACTCGGTCGAATTCTGTTGCAATATAACTCTTATTACAATACATAATTCTAAATTGTTACATTACCTCATGTTAGAATATGTAACAAACAGATGAAAATTGATATACTTTACTATTAAACGTTGTGCTATATATATCTCCACGGATAAGTTACTTTATCATAAAGCTTTTCACAATTTTAATAGAGTTATGTTCTATTGGGCCTAGTCTGTCGGTGAGAGGAAAAGAAAAAGAAAGAGATTTAAAACCAAATTTATATATGTATACACATATGTGTGTATATATCTTGTTTCTCCAGAAATCTATTTCGGTTACATAAAAGTAACACACAAAATTTTACAATACTCAACAATAACATAAAAATAATAAATGACAAAAAAAAACGCTACCATGTATCATATTATTGCAATTTTTTTCCTTTTAAAAAAGGATAAAATAGAAAAGGATAAAATTTTACAGACAAAAGCACAGATGAAGAATATGGAATCATGTGAATTTAGTCGTCAGTTTTGAACTTCAGAAAATAGCAGATATATTTTAACCAAAAAAAGAAAAGAAAAGAATTGAATGTAGATGTAGAAGTAGAAAGAACTTATAGTACCAGTCGTATTTGAACAGACAGATTAATAAGCAGAAAACTGTCAAATTCTTTAGCCAAAGGCTTCTTCACGTCATCATTCAAATTTCACAACCAGCTCTTCAGATAGAGAAATTTTACATGTTATTCATTACTGAAAAAATTTAGAAAATAAAAAATCAACAAATAAAACATGACAAAAAGTTGAACTTGAACTTACAGATTAAACAATAAGAAAGCTTGCAGACTTGTTGGAAGCGAAAGCTTGTTGTTCTCTTCCAAACAACCTCGACCGCTTCAAAAAACCTCTCCAAGAAATATGAAGATTTTGATTTTTTTAATTTGGGTTGTTGAAGAAAATTGGTGACCATAATGATAATAATGAGAAGAAGAAGAAGAAGAAGAAGAAGACGTATACAGAAGAAGGAATAGCATTTTAAGCTCTCCTGTTTTTTGTAATGTTTTACTTCCTCTCTCGAAGGAAGAAGGAGACGGAAGCGGGAAGAAGTTGGAGGCGGCTGGCCGCCCTTTTTATATGAAATGACAAGAAAGCCAAAACAAAGAAGGAAGAAAGTAAGACTGAATTGACGGCATATACGTAATATGACATGATGTGAAAATGACCAAGAAGGAATTGCCAAGGAAAAAAAATATGGACAAAAAAAACATAGCAAACCGAAGGAGAGGGAAGGAAAACCATCGTACAAACTGCAATGCTTTTAGTGCATTCTTTAGTATATATAATAGAATTAATTACATAATTTGCTCCTCAATTGTAACCCTATAACACACTCTCTCTCTCTCTCTCTCCAACTTTAAAACATAACATTTATTTTTCTTAAAATATGAATTCTATTAGCATTTTAACAACAAAAAATTAACAAATAGTTATAAAATTAGAAGTATTTTGGTAATTCTAGTTATAAAAACAACCATAAAAATTAAAACTATAATAAAAGTAGTCTTTATTGATTATTAAAAGCAAAAAAAATCAATTAAAACTATTATACCATTAAAATCTTTCTTTTTTAATATGCAAAAAATTTTATTTTTTTTTTGCACCCACAAAGTATCTTAAAATTTTTAAAATTATATATATATTAATGAAATAAAAAAATATAACATAAATATATTCAATATAATAAAAAATACAACACAAAATTTTCAAAGAGAAAAAAATTCTGACAGTATTAATAAAATTTCTTTCATATTTTTGAAGTTTTTTATTGGTATTTATACCTTTTAAAATTTCAAAATACTTCTTGAATTTGAAAAAAGTTGATAAAATTTTAAATAAAATTTCGGTATATATAAAAAAGAAGATCTGGATAGTAGTATGTTTTTTAATTGATTTTTTTTTTGTTTTTAATCATTAATAAAGTCTATTTTTTATTATAGTTTTAATTTTTTTTTTCTTCTTATAACAAGGACTACTAAAAATACCTCTAATTTTAAAATTATTTGCCAATTTGGCGTTCAAATTTTCACAAAAGGACTATTTTTGTTAACAGTTTATACTTTAGACAGAACAAATATTACGTTTCAAAGTTTGAGGGCAAAATGTTACAAATGCAATAATTTAGGAAAAATGTTTGTAATTAATCCTATAAAATAATATGCCTAAAATGACAAACGTTCTCGTGTGGGTGTGACCAAAACGGCAAAATTGAGATATTAGTACTATCTTCTAATATAACTTTGTTCTTTTGGCTAAAACTTCTAATATAACAACTAGTGTCATCTTTAGTGTGTGTGTATATATACACACACATATACATATATACATAATATATATATGTCTCTTCGGGCAACGCCCAGTGTGGATAAGAAAAAATGCTTAATATTACTTTAAATAATCTTCGATGACCCTGTTTAGTTCATAGGAGATAAGTCATGTGACAAGAGATTGGGATCTGGATCCCATGTTTGGTGCCAAGGAGAAGGGATAAACCAATCCGAATCTCCATAAATATCAGTTTTCTTTATTCCAGACAAAAATTTTAACCAGCTAACCAGTCAACAAACAATATCATTTATAGTATCAAAATTAATCGATTATCCAACAATATCACATTAAGAAACTTTTTTTATACAAACAAATATGAACTAGAAGATTTTACAACTCATGTAATTAAATTGGTTTATAATGCTACTATAATGTTAACAAAGAAATATAAAATCGCAAAAAACAAAGAGATGATCACTTAAGATTTTTGCTAATTTATTCTCAAATATGTGAGAAATACATCCACTTCAAGTTGTTGTAGTAATTTAACATAAGATGAAAAAGAATATTACAAGAGTAAATATATTTCTCTTAGACACTTTGTATCCTTCACTAATTTTTTTTAACACTAAATACAGTATTTAAGAATTAAGTTTAAACACCAAAATTTTAAACGCTATAAAGTAAAACTCTTTACATGCCACCAAAATTTTAAACGCTATAAAGTAAAACTCTTTACATGCTGTAATGTTTAAGTTCTAACTGCAAGTTTCAATTTAGTTCTCAACACTATATTTAGGCTATTTAGGATAAAAAGAAAAATTAGTGAAGGATACAAAACGTTTGAGAGAAATGTATTTTCTCTTGTAATATTCTTTTTCATACAAATGTGAAAACCGTCCAACTGCCCTTAACAAACTAGGTCAACGTGTGTGTTTATCAGAGTAATAGTTAAGCTCTAAAAATAAAACATAAAAAGACAACAAAGGCTATAACCTAATTCAATTCAATATGATCAATAATCATCGATGAGTCTTATTTAAGTATGAGATTAGATTACTATATAATGGGTGATTGTTTAGTATTATATTTACAATCATGCTTTCTATTATTTTCAAGGCTCAATATTCATTAATCTTTGGTGGCTGGTAACGCATTTTCTCTCTCAAGTAATTAGGACTCAATGCACACATTTCCAAAATTTAAATTGGGTAAACTTTTGATCATGCCCATTGGTTAGGTAAACTTTTTTTTTTTTTTTCTTTTCAAGAACAAAATATATAAAAGTACATTTGAAGGACAAATATCAATTTTCTAAAATGTATTTCCTGTGATTCACCCAACACCTGCGATGGCGGGCCCTCCCTTTCACCCCACACTTAAATTCACCAAAAAATAGCCATATATTACCTTGCATTTGCTCATAACAGGTCAAGATCCAGACCCACCTAGAAACCTCACCGCCCATTCGCTCCATAAGCGTTACCAGAGGTCCAACAAGTGACTCTCCACAATCCAAAAAGATTGGACAATGGGCGGATGTGATTGTCCCCTGGAAAAGAGTTTGGCACGATTTTTTGGATTCTTTATTTATTTTCATTCTAATCCAACGTTATTTCATTCACATGCCTCTAGTCTTGTATTGTAATTAATCATAGACCATCCCACAATTGATCCCTTTCTCTCCCTTTCTCAATTTTTTTTCCTCTCTCTCCAAATTATAAGACATCACAGTTCTTCCATTCTTCAACCAACGCTCCATTTGATAGAAAGGACAGAGAGCAGAATAGATGGAGAGAGTTGGAGAAACGAAGAATATGAAGGGCTAAGAGGATTATAGTTAGATGGAGAGAGTTGAAGAAACGAAGAATATGAAGGACTAAAAGGATTATAGTAATCTTTCATATTGCTTGATAAAAGGGAAAGGTAATTGAATCATGAATAATAGTTGTTTATCTAATTATAATAATATGTATTACAGTTCTTGTTAAGTCTTTCTGACCTAAAGTTGGGTGGATTAGTTGAATCCTTCCATCATTAGAAGGATCCAAATTGATGGGTCCCAACGGAAAATTATCCTTCTATATCTCCTCTTATACCTCCCACCAAAAAATGAATTTACCCTCTCATTCCATCACTCTCGTTCCCTCCCTCTATCTGTCCTTTCTACCAAACGTAATGCACTCTCTCAATCTCATTTCTTTCTTTCTCTTTTCTCTCTTACCAAAGAAGTACTTAAATACTTGCTTCTTTTTGGAAGTTTATAGAAATGCTTTTTCCCTTTGAAGTTGCATTGTTTTTCTTCTTGTTCATATTTAAATTTATACATATTTATCATTTTCTCCAAAATGTTTAACAAAGTGAGTTTTGGTCATAGATCATCACATGTTCATGACCTAGCAAATGACTATAGCTTAAATTTGGCAATTGAAGGCCGCCATTCAACGTTTAGAATTTTAATTTATAAATATTTTTAATTATGTCCTCAATCAATAATTGAACTATATCATTACGATCATATTTTGTATCAAAATTATATTTTTGCTCCCACTTCATAGTTAAAACATATAATTATATCTTCATTTGAAAAAAAGTATCTTAATTTTTTCATAGTACCTCCATTAAAAAAATAGCTCTGCCACTAATACCAAGCATAATTTTTCAAAGGACTTCTTCAATGGGAACCCTAATTGGATATATTTTAAAACTGTTAGATCTGATTAAAAATCTTTTTTCTTGCAAATTCAAAACTAATAATGGATACTAATTAGTGGGTTTTTTTTTTTCCGGTTTCTAAAAAAGAAAAAAAAAATTGCCTCTTTTTCAAAGGGTAATGGTACCTAGCATTCCTTTCTTCCCCTCTTTTGTGAAAGAGGTTTGCCCTAAGAAATTGTGGGCTAAGGGGGGCCCACAAAGGATTTAATTTACCCATGCATGCGGGAGGCTTGGGGGTCCACTTCAATAAATTACTTGGGACTTGCCGCAAGATAAGATGGGGGTGGGCCACAATTTTGTTGCCATTCAGAGTTCTTAAAGAATCTCGTACGAGCATACTTTGACCCGTGACATGGTTAGGGCGTGCTTGGACCAATGTCATTTATATCTTTCTCTCAAGAAAGAGATAACCTTGGGATCCAGGTCGGTTACCAGTCAGATTTAGATTGGCTAAGAAGGCTTTTGTTTCAATTTTTTTTTATTTTGTGGTTGTGTATATATTATTGCTATATATTATGCTGATTCAGACGTTGCTTCTGTACAAAATTAGTAGTTTTCATCAGTTCAAAGATGATGATTATTATTATTATTTTTCCTTAATAAAAACGATAAGTGGTGTCTTCACTTCTCTAGTTCAACAAGTTCAACAATCGTTTGACAATCCGTTAGGACCCCACGTAGAACAAATAGGAATCCAACTCTTGTTTTGTTCAACTAGCATTTAGAAAGTATAAAAGTCCTATAACCTCAAGCGGATGAGAGTCATAATTGCAGTCATGATATAGATAATAGAGATCGATTTTTTAGGTGCTAGATGACATAGCAATAATAAATCATCCATCACCGCTGTACCACCACCGCTAGTAATAGTCAATCATTGCCCTTCGTTTTGAAGAATTCAACGATAAAACTATTGCACAAAGGTTTAGTGTGGAAACATTGCACAAACATTTGGTGTCTGAAGGGGAAATAAAAACGTTTTAGTCCTTTTCCTTTCTCTGACCAACAGTAGGTAGCCGTTAATAAATAAATTCAAATTACAATAAAATATAAATCAAGTTCGACAAACTTTTAGCACATTATTTGATCATAAAAAAGAAAAATTTAGCTCATTATTCATGAAAGTCAAATAAACTCTTCGAGAACGCTAAATGATAGCGTCCATCAATACCCCTAATCCCTAGGGCCATGGTCCAGTTAAGGTTGGAGCCGCTTTAAGCCGCATATGATCTTAGGGAAAAGGAAAAGATTTCCGCCCCTTAAACTTGACTGTTAAAAGTATGAGCTAATTATGGGCTAAATAGACTAACTAGTGGCAGACTCAGCCTCTTTTTTTTTTTTTTTTTTAAATGACATAAGTTTCTACCTTTGCTTATTTATGGACTAACGAGGTATACAGCAAAATAAAGAGAGTAGAACTTAAGTGTGCTAGAAATTAGGGTTGCACAAAAAAACCCGCAAACCGTCGCATCATTTTTGTGCCACGTCATTATCAAAAATACCAAACTCGGTTCTAAACTATCGGCCCGCCAAGCATACCGGGCGATTCCGGTTTTAATTTTTTTTTTCCTATCCTACCATAATGTAGGACATATGTTTTTTGGGTTTTTCTTTTTCAAGTTTTATTTCTGTAATATATATTTTTTTTCAATTGCATGTGTGTTGGGTTTTTGTTAAGCGTTATTAACTATGTTGCTTGTTGGATTTTATTAACCATGTTTCCATTTTTAATAGTGTATTTGACAATTTTAATTTTAACCAAAACTTTTGGTTATTATAGTGTAAAACTTCCACATGCTACAATGTTAAAAAAATAAGCTACAGTGTAAAATTCTCTGTAACGTCCCTAAGTAGGGGTTAACAGTTTTTAGTAAATAAAAATAAAGATCAGAAAATACAAATAAAACATCAAAGAAATTTACCTAGGACTTAATTGAAAACTCTCAAAACAAAACAAAAATATAAACAACAATCTAAACCACAGTTTAATGTAGCACCATAAATTTAATAATATAAAACTGTCATCATTCAAATTTCAACATTCAACATATCTTAATACAGTCACAGAAAGTAACAATAGATGCTTACATTATCATGCAAAACATTATTAATAATTGAAGCAATCCCAACGTAATATAGCTACATAATTTTCTCAACTATTTTCTTCGAAACCACCTCACACTTAGTGAGTCCTGAAAAGATAAAAATATAAGGGAATGAGCGACAACATACTCAGTAGGGAAAAACCATTACTCACCTTAAGGTTTTGTTCTTTACCACATTAAACCTGCATGGTTAGTTTTTATCATTATCTAAATTATGAGATTTATTATGATTATATTCCGTGGATACCGTAGTCAATTAATTAACATTAGATCCACACTCCCTTGATCTTAACACATTCGTAAATAAATCATGTGTAAATCCATCTTACTAGTGTGCCATTAAAGTTTTTATGCAAATTCCTTCTTAAATACCAAAGTAAACAATTTTTGTCTTAACACAATATAAAATGTATACAAGTAATTTTAGTCCCTAATAAGATTCATAAATCACTTAGGATAGTGTTGGAAAGGTTGCAAGACATTAAGGAATTATGAGGTGAGCAAAGTTAAGTTTTTGGTTTAGATCTGCAGCTGGTATACTATGGCACACTGTCAGTATACTTTTGCAAAAAAGGCAGGGTCACTATCTATAATTAGCATACGTGTTAACATGTGGTTTACTTAAGGCAAATGGGTGGTATACTACCACTAGCAGGTTTACTAGCTCCCAATCCAAAAATTTAAAAATTCATAGAAAATAAAATACAACTCCGATTTAAGCTTCTGATAGCTTGTAGGAAAGCTTAAGATGTTTAAAAAAAAGCTTAAGATGTCTACGTTTTAAACATACAAACCAATTTATAAAATTTATTTTCATTTAATCCCAGAATTTCAAGAAATAGTAATTGTCCATAGAGGTATTACAAAGTTTAACAATAAAATTTTCTGTTTACGACATATACAGTTAGACATTAAACATATGCTCCAAAATAGCAACAAAACATATACTTAGATTCAAGAACACAAATTTGAATAACCCTTGAGTATAAAAATTTATAAATGAAAGGCTAAATCATTCATAAAATTCTAACCTCGGATTATGGCTAGTTGGAAGCTTGAAATGACCTCAAAACAGGTTCCTTGACTTTGGTATGGCTGAAATTCTTGCTTAAATAGAGGTGATGGTTGCTGATTTTTATGGCTGCCTTGAAGAAGTTTTCTAAGTATTTTGGTTCAGCAAAGAAATGAGAAGAAGAGTGTGGAAACCGTGAGATAAAAATGAAGAAAATATGAAGTCTTTGAAGAGAAGTGATAAAAGCAATTATAGAGGAGACATGTTGGAGCATGTCATGGAGGAAATAAAGAAAAAGAGGATCAAGAGTAATTGGAAAAAATATCCTTATGTCTCCTTTGGAGACTTTTTGATAGAAAATGCCAAAGTGGCATTCTTTGGCATTTTCGTGATAAATGGAACAATAAAAATAACTTAATAATTTTAAACGGGACAAAATTTTAAATTATCACGTTTTATACATTAATTTGTAAAATTATTCTCGTTAAAATAATGGGTGTTACACTTTCACATGCTCCAACGTTTTTAACCAAAATTAATTTAAACTACACTTCCCAAACACTTTAATTTATTGAATGTATGTTGGGACTTTGTTATCTTTTAATATTATTAACTATTAATATGTTTCTTCTTTTGTTGTTATTAAACTCACTTACAATGTTTGAACTTTGATTCTTGACTTTTTCTATTTTTACAAGTATGAATGTATAATCATGGATTCATGTAACATGATTAAATTATAAGATATAAATCACCATGATAATTGTCTGATGTTGATTTTTTTTTCTTTTAAATCTCCAAACCCACATTTTTTCTTTTTGAATTGGGAACTTTCATTAAGACTAAGGAAGATATAGAGTCAAACGCATGCAACAACCAGATGGAAAAAATAGACCCACAAGTTGCGGATTGCAATCAAGTATCGAGATTTAGAGGGAAAAAGCCTGCTCGATACATACAAATGAGCTCGTCTAAAACTCATTACGAAGACCACTTGAGGGAACATATAACAAAGCTTAGACTAAGGTCTAGCCCGACATCTAAACACCTACCGCCATTAACAGATGGAAGAGACATACAAACTATATTCGGAGGTGGGTAAATACCTTCTTTATTTCACATTGAACATGACAACAAAACAAGAAATAAAATACAAACAAGGGCCTAAAACTAGAGGAAAAGCCTAGGTAGGGTGTGTTCCGCCACCGCTGCCGCTGCCGCTGCCACTTCTGCCTCTATTTGCTTGTGGGTTGGCCCAATCTAAGACAATCCCCACCTTCACCCACTGACCCCTTCGAAACTGGTCGTGAGACCAGTACATCAAAGGTCGAAACTTCTAAGAACTCCATCGTCACAAGGACCAGGCCGCTGCTGCCCTCTTCCACTTGCCCCCGCCGGATCTAGGTCGCCACCAACAACCTTCTCACCACATGGTTTCTCTCTCTCCTTGCTCAAATCTCCTCGGGCCTATCCAACTCTCGCTGCTTGCGACTCGTCATGGTCGTCTCAGCCATGGATGTTGCTGCTGCTCGCCATAAGCTTCTCCCCCCAGACTCGCTATTCTAAAAAACTATCGGCACGCCGAGCATTTAGCTGTTGTAGATGCAAAGCACCTCCACCGCCCCAATTCTCCCTAGTTTCGCCCTTAACTAGAAATGAGCTCCACATTTCATGGGACCAAGCCTCAACGACCAGCCCAGCAGCGGCAGCCGGCTCTGGTCCCGAAGGGAGAGGGGGCGGCTTACACTATACCCTCAAGTAACCCTCGCACTTCTTTTCCTCAAAACCTTAGCAGAGCTGAATTTCTCACAGGGAGCTCTTCCCCATGCCAACAAATTAGATGCCAAACCCACATTTCAATTCACCTTTCTGAAAAAAGGATCAGATTGTTTAGCTTTCATTTTTTTATTCATAAAATAACTAAAATCTAAATGTAACGGTTGATTTATAAGTCCCCTAACAAAAGTGTTGAAATACAAACTCTAGTAGCCAAGAGACAAAGACCCTTTCTATAGTAGAGCTGCCATCCACCGTCGACGGCCCTCCACCATCAACAGCCCACCCCCAAATGGTTGCCCCACACGCGGACCAACAACGACAATCTTTTTGCCCTTCAGACCACATCCAGGTGGCCTTCAATATTCGCTAGCCCAGGCAGCCCCTAAATTCCCATAATGAGGCCTCCCTCCTCCTCTCGAGAGCCCCGCACCAATACAACATCCATTTCCTTGCCAGGAGATATATTAAAATTAGGAGTTATATTTATGTAATTTACTTAACAAAAAATATTAACACAAAAGGTATAATTTAACTGTTTATTAATATATTTACACTCGCCACTAATAATATCAATGTCTAGAGTTAATAATATGTTCTCTTTTGTTCTTTTTTAGTCCAACTGATTTTTTTTTTATTTTGTTTGGAAGGAAAAAAAATGTAAAACTATTTTTCTGCTAAACATATATACTAATAACTTATGACTTCCGTAACAACCAATAAGTAACGGTACATTTTTTTGGTCACAAAAGAGTGGCTTTCATGGGGACATAGTGTCAAGTCACTAAAGCCTGTATTTCTTCTTATTATCTTTGTTTGTGAACACAACCTGTTAAACGTAGAATCATCAAAATAGGTAATAGATTTTCTCGTTAAATTGATTTGGGGGCCATAGCAATCTTTTGTAATATTCAAGGGAATATTACTTAAACTTTTAATTAAAAGCACGAGCTAGAGTAAATCTTGACCGCAATGAGTAAATACCAAAAGTGACATAGTGCGAACGGTCTAAATTATTTTCCAAAAGATATTAACAATCTTTCAAGATTTTTTTTTTTTTAAATTTTCCTCATTATCTGATTAAAAGTGGATTAAGATTTGAGGGAAGATTTTGTGTTCACTTTTTCTTCACTGAATCTCTTTGGGGTATCCATAACCCCTCACTAAAGTCCCAAGATGGGACTTTGTTTGGCATTCTTTTTTGTTTTGTAAAGGACCGATTTGGCACGCCAAGCAAATTCTAATGATTAACATTCTTAAGGTATTTAGCATGCCGATTAAAACTATTGCCTAAAATTGTAAATATTGTAGCATGTGAGAGCTTTATATTGTAGCAACTTTTTTTGTTTTTGTTATAACATGTGAAAGCTTTACACTATTTCTAACCGAAAAGTTGTTTAAAACCAACCAATTTTTTCAAACAAACTATTATAATGGTCTATTTCAAGTCGATCATGCTTCTTTGATTGCGTATAAAGTGCATATAAGGGGAAGACGATCTTGAGCAAAAACAAAAGTTTTATCTGTTTGACCTTGAGAAATGGGGACCGCCGAAATGAAAATGAGGGCAAAAGAAAGGAACACATGGGAAGTAAAGCATAATAATGAGAATCCATAAATTATTGTGTTACAGTGAAAAGATGAGGTGCTTGAGAAGTTGAATAAGGAAAGGGGCAAAAAAAAAAAAAGAAAAAGAAAGAGCCACAGCTTTACTTCATCTCAACAGGCATGACAAAATTCAACTTCAGCATGGTCTTGCCTCCATGATAACAATGAATTTATTACTAATATTTTTTTTTCTTTTTGACGCATTAATAATGTTCATAATCACGAGTATTCAACCAACTGATTGCTATATGGCCACCAAAAATAATAAGGCTGAGAAAAAATGTGCACTGAATCTTTTTTAATTTTTTTTAATATTATTGAATAAAGACAAAATCTGGAGGATTGAGCTGCTTAAGATGCTTCTAAATTAATAATTTCTCTTAATCTATGAATCCAAATTTAGAAATTACATTATAATTGGAGGCACAAAAAAAAAAAAAAAAAGAGAAGTCTTTTGTTTTTTTTTTTTTTAAAGCAGTCAGAGTCATTTTCCCTCTAAAAACATAATTATAGTCATTTTTTAAAGCACATATATCATACAAAGCACACAAAATTTATAATAATTTATATTAAAGGTAAGAATCATGTCCACTTTCACGGCCACTTTCAATCAATGAAAGTGTGTTTCTCTAATCTATCTTTGATTTTAAAAAAAACGCCCCTCTAGGTGGAGGGTCATAACGATCCTCCACGAAAGTGGATCCGCATGTGAAGGCAATTCTTAAGCTCTACAAATTAACAACGTTTACTGCTAATTACCAAAAAGTATTTATTTGCAATTTCTCTGATGAAAATGAAAAAAATAAAATAATATAAAATATCCGACTAATAAGTACCTATCTTTTAACCAAAAAAAAGTGATTTTTAAATTTTTCAAAATGCACAACAAGTATAGAGTTTCCCCGAAAAAGTCCCTAACTGCTTTCCAATCTGTTTTTTCCCCTGGGCTTGAATGATGAATCGTATCCTATAGTATTTTTTACCGTAAATTCAAGTGCCATCAGAAAAAATTTTCTTTCTTCCTTTTTTTTGGCTTGATCAATTATTCCTGTAGCTGTTTTTAAAACTGAAAATTCAAGTATAACAGGGCGATTGCGTTGTTATGTGACTCTTGTGAATTCTAGAAAGGCCTTTTGAGTGTATGAACCCATGCGTCAGCTGTTGTGCTGCATTGTCAGCAACCGCCCCTACCTGCCATTCCCAAGGCTTTTCTTACACACAATTTTAATTTTGTTCACAGAAGTAGCCATTTAACAAAACAACAAATTACACTTTTGACAGTTGGTTTAAAAAAATCAACTTAAACTGGTTTTGTTATGATAATTTTTATCACATGATTTAAGTTAATACAATGTTTTGATGCTTACAGTCTGAAGCGATGACCCAAGACGTATTTAAAAACCATCACTACAATTTCATACAAAATTATCCTTGAGATTGTTTTAAACTGAGAATGATAGTTTGGTGCCCATAAAAGTACGTTTGTTTGATTTGTTTGAATTATTTTTTGAATTATTTTTCTTCAATATTTTTTTTATAAGAATTTAAATTTTTATTTAATTTTTTTGTTTAAATCTATAAACCAAACAAACAAGAATTTATTGAAATCAAGGTGAAAAAAACAACCATTTGGGTTTACGTTTCTAGATCTTTTTTTCTTGTTATATGTTTTGGCTGCATCGTCGAAGTAGCTTTTATAATCTTCCTAAATTTCCTTTATTTTAATATGTATGTATGTATTGTATTGTCAGATCCACGACGACACTCAACTACACCACGAGCAGAACCAAGCTCTAAAAGTATGCATGGACGAAAGTGTCCTTAACAAAATGTCGGAATTATCCCCTGCACATGATCAAGAACCAAATACGATTTTTTTTTTTAACCAACAAGAAAGATGCAAAAGTTCAAAACTACCCCGCGATCCGGCAAGGGCAAAAGAGGTCAAAGTGGTCCTGCCACTGGGTCGAAGGCTCAGTGGCAGGACAAAAGAGTCATTTCGGTGACAAGACATTCAAGGCAGAGCCTCAATCACTTCTCCAGCTATCAGCCTAGCAGTGTAGAAATGACAGCATTCACGTGGTATTGGTGGGCCATCGTATACTGCGGTTTTGTTCATGTGGTATTAGTATAGGCATCCAAACTCCTCATTTTTCAAAAAAAAAAAAAAAGATATTTTGTAATATTTTTTGTTCGTGTATATAACATTATTTATTCGGATAATTGTGTGGCTGATATTCAATTTGTTTCAAAGCAACACAAATATAATATTAAGAATTACATTTAAACATATTAAATATCTATACAAATTACACTTAAAAAAATTAAGTGTTTACACAAATTTAATATTTATAAACTAAAAATGTTGGATTAATCATACACAAAATTTAATATTTTAACATATTTAATTTCAACTCACTGTTAAAATAAAATATATTATAATATAAAACTCTTATATATTATAATACTTTCCATTATAGCTATCAATTCCTACTCACTCCCCCCAACAACCCATGTCTAACTTATTTTTATTTAACAACCTAAGTATAATTTTGTTACCACAAAAATAAGGAAAATTCTATTTTAATTACTAGATAATAAAAAAAATAAAATATTGCACAAGGGGTGTCTCTTATTCTCTCTCTTCTGGCTCTTTGTGCATTCAAGGAGGCTCAGCCCTGCCTACTGCCTCTCCTCACGTTGAGCCACTGAGACTTAGACCATTTTTTTAATTAATTATACAAATACTAGTTTTTTAACATCCATGGTCAGAATTTTATTTAAAAAAATATTAAAATATATAAAAAAAATAAAGAAATAGAAATCTGCGTCAGCCAAACTCACCAGATCGACAATTCCATCGGGGGCTCTGCGACTGCAATGGCTGAAACTGAAAGCCTGAGATGGAATCTCCTTCTTTCTACGTCAGATTTTTTGAAGGAAAACCCCATCACTTCAATCATCATTATAATGAAAGACAGCAAGAAAAATCCAAATTCCCAAACACCAAAATTAATCAGAATTACACAAAGAAAAATTAAAAAAAAAAAGGCAACATATATATGATAAAATCTATATTTTTTATTTTCCTTTAGTTCATTGAAATGCCAAAAAAAAAAAACTCTCTAATTCTCGGATAAAAATAAACAAGAGAAAAGCAACATCTAAGAACTCGTCTCCTTCATCGTTGGAGATTCAGAGCCCAAAAAAATCTAACCCCCGAAAAGAAGCCAAAAAAGAAAAAAAAATTTCCATGTACAAGTATATATATTTCTCTCTCTTCTCTTCTCTCTTCTTCATCATAATCTTCTTCTTCTTCTTCTTCTTCTTTTCTGTTTCCCTTTCTCGTCGAGACAGAAAACGCCAAAATCTTCTTCTTCTTCTTTTCTGTTTCCCTTTCTCGTCGAGACAGAAAACGCCAAAATCAAGAGCTAATTTAGGAAAAAAAAACTCTCCAAAAAAGATCTCACCAGAGAGAGAAAGAAAGACAGAAAAGACCGGACAGATGCCATCGCTTTCTCTCTCTAGATTTTTTTTTGGAGGTTTCTCTCTCTACATCTGAATCAGGAATCGCTGTAATCGCGCCAGCAGATGAGCATGGTGACGCAGCGCCTCACGATGTAGAAGCGAGCCCTCTGCTCCTTCACCAACCTCGCGCACTTCCTCGTGAACGAACACCTCCTCTGCGAAGACGAAGACGAAGAAGATGAATTGTTCTTCACGAGAGGAAACGACGAGGATCGGCTCCGAGACAAGTTCTCTTTCTTCGACAGCTTCCATTTCTCGTCAAAGTATGGATTCACCACGACGACACCAGGAGCAATGGAAGAAGCCATTGATTTCTTTTTGGGAAGGAAAATGAAAATCCCCTAGAGAAAAAGTGGAAAAAAAGAGTGAAAAAAAGTGAGTAAAGAGTGGGTGTGTCTTTGGTGGAGAGAAAACTGTGGAAATTTTGGCTTGAAGAATGTTACAAAGAAAACGGTGGGGATTATAGCTGGTATTTATAATGGGTTTGGGGAGAAAAAGTTTGCAGAAGAGGCGTGGCAGTGGGTATCACCTGGGCCTTCTTTGCCTCGATAGGCCCACCATAATTTTCTTTTTCTTTTTCTTTATCTTTTTAACAATGAAAATGAGAATTATTAAAAAATGAATTTTTTTTATTAAAATATCAAATGTTGCTTTTTTTTTATTATTGAAAGATTAAAAAAATAGTATTATAATAGTGTGGTGGTGGGTCCCAAAGCGAACGTCATGGGTAGGGAAGGCTAGGGCCACTTGGTTCAGTGAAAGGGAGGGAAGGGAGTTTAATGCACCAAATCTCACTGAGAGCTCCTTTGCGTGTGCTGTGTTGATTGTTAACTGTGTATAAATTTTCCTGGTTCTTAAAAAATGAATAGATTTTTTTTTTTTTAGATCTTTTTTGTTAAGAGGATTTGATGGCAAGATTTGAAAAAAAAAGTTATTTTTATGATAAAAATTGTACTTTTATCTTATTAATAAAAATTATTATTTCAGCTCTCAAATTACAGCCGTTTATAAAAGAAAATTTATGTCACATATTATAAATTTTTAACATAAATATTTATAAATTAGATTGTTAAGAAATTAATTTATCGAGTAAAACAAAAAAAGGTTTCTTAACGTAGGAGTTCCTAAAAGAAAATTTTGTCATGTAGTTCTAAATTGTCGCATAATTATAATAAATCACAAAAAATTTTATATAGTGGCCTCTGCGATCTCCACCCTTTATCACGTATTCCACTTTTTTGAAAGTTTGAAACTGTGCTCACGAGATTCTGCGCAGTTGATGACACGATTGTGCCATCGTAACTGTTGATATTGTCTCGAGACCAGCAAAAAATTTTACCTTCATAAACAGCGCTCAAAAGGGCTCGGATGCAAAGCAATCAGTTACTAGAGGTGGCAAAACAGATTGACGAGTCGAGTTCGTGTCGGGTTGGAGTTAATTTTTACAAAAATAGCTTGACACTAACCCGACCCGTGACCCGAACGGGTTGAGATTTCTCAACCCGAACCCGACCCGTTTTGATACGGGTTGACACTAACCCGACCTGTGTCAACCCGTTTTCTTATGCACAGTGTCAAAAAATACAACCCGCGACCCGTTTTTGACCCGTAACCTGATTTTGACCCGTAACCCGTCTCTGACCCGCCTACATTAATATATATAATATTAAAAAAAATTAAAATTAGAAGAGTTTTATACCACTTCAATAAGAAGATAAGTGATAAGAGAAAAATGGTTTGATCTTTTAAGGGCTTATATTATATATATGAAATAATATTAATTTTTTAAAATTTAATTAATTAAATACGGGTTAGAAACGGGTCATTTTCGTGTCAGACGGGTTGACCTGAACCCGACCTGTTTTTTGACGGGTCAGTTTCGGGTCGACACTAAAATGACCCGTAGTCAAATTTTCCGACACTAACCCGCGAAAAATCGTGTCGGATTCGTGTCGTGTCGTCGTGTCGCAACCCGTATTGCCGGCCCTATCAGTTACCATACACAACGATATTAATTGCCTGTTTACGTACAAGACCTGTATCATTTGCATCTTTTAATATTAAAATTAAAATTATTAGGAATAGTGTGTTTAACCAAAAAAAAAAAGTTTTAACATAAAAATTAATTTAAATATTATAATACGAGAGAATTTTATATTGTTATTAATATAAATTTAATTACTTTGAACTAACATGCTAAATATTCTGTATATGAACTTATTTATCCTCTGTTGGCAATACTATATGCTTCCGTTTGAATCAATGGTTTTAGAAGTTTAAACTGTAAATAGTATAAAGCTTTTATATATTACAATAAAAAGCTATAATATAGAGCTCTTAAATGCTACGATTTTTAAACTTAAACTGATGATTTAAACTTATATTCCAAATCGCCTAACATGGAATAAATAGAACAAGAAATGTAATATAATATTTATCTCATGTACTAGCTGTGTTTAACATATATAGCACTAAAAGTTAATTATTTAAACTATTATTGTATCTTTTTAACGTGAATATTAAATGGAACAAATGTGATGTTGTATATCTCACTTTTATGAATCTAAAATTTGAATCTTAGTTTGCGGTATAAAATTTTCAAAATCACAATTAACCAAACCGCACCACATATTTTTATTAATGTGATCTTTTAAAATATTTCTTACATGATTTTAAATATGTTAACTTTTCATGTTTACGTAGTACTGTCTTGAATATTTTTACTCTTTAATATAAAATCAACATATATCAATATTATCCAAAAAATAAAAATAATGCTCTACATATAAATTAGTAACTGTTTTTTTTTTTTCAAGTGAAAAAGTATAAGGTGTTTGAGAAAGTGGTTAGAATTGTTTTTATTATAGCATGTGATAGTTTTACACTATAACACATTTTTTTTTTACTATAGCATGTAGAGCTTTATACTGTTCATAACTGAGTTAGTGATTAAAACCGTCTCTGCCAAACACTTTTATAGTAACGCTTTTTGTTATTATGTTTTATTGTTATATGTTAAATATTTTATTTTATGCATAGATATTAATAACATATATTAATTGCACGAATATGCTAAGTATTTGGTTTGGTCTAAATTTGTTAAGGCATAAGACTTAAACCGCATAACTCATATTGTAGCACACCACATATAATGACGTGGTTTGGCATGGTTATGTATTTAATATTTTTTACCATGATTAAAAAAACTCTTTTAAACGTACTTGTGGTTTAATAAAATTTTTTAGCAGTAACTACACAACCTACACTGTGCTCACCCTTACACTAGGAAAAAAAATGTTAGATCTACTTAGAAAAATAAGGTCATCTCGTGATACTTGGCTTTAGAATACCCTTTTAATTTAGGGGCCACACAAACAAAGGCTCTCCTAGCTTTTAAAAACTGAAGTCATAGTGCGCATCTTCCCTTGTGAACAATTTGATATTTGAAGAGTTTTGCACTGTCTACTAATAGTGGTCCATTACAGCCTATCAGTTTAAGATTTTATGAATAATGAGTTTATTCTCTAATTTAAAGTAATTTCTTGACATAGTAAAACCTACAAAATGCACAAGCTAGAGAAATTGATTGGAAATGTTCCACTACTGTTGAGTTTTATAACTTATGGCTTGTTGGGATCAGTTCAATTTGGTGCCATTGAAGAATGCAAAAACTGGTTACAGTCTTCGAGAAGTATGTAAAGTCAAAATTAACATTAACTTCCAAACCAAATATCTAAAAATCAAAAGAAAGAAAGAAAAAAGAGAGGAAATTTAGCTTATCCTGTCTATGTTTTCAAGTATTTTGAAAGTTTTGGAACAAAAAAAAAGGAAGAATATCAAGCAGGTAGCTTCCTTTTCTTGTGATACAATGCATATGGACAAAATTCTCCACATTCGCACTAAGAAAGCTAAAATATGGAGATAAACTTGAAAAATAAAAAAAAATAAAAAAAAAAGAGAAAAAAAAATGACTCAACAGACCTGCACAAATGGAAAGTATTCGGAAGTTACCAAACTTGGGCAAAGCAAAAAAGTGAAGCATCAATTGTAGTTTATTCTCATTCCAACCATTTTACAAAAGGCATCAATTCCTTGTTTTTTTTTGCCTTCTTAAAAAAAAAAAACGAAAAAGAAAAACGGAAATACAAGGGAAAGTAATTTGGACTCATGAAGTCTGTGGTGGTGAAAGAGAGTTAAAGAAGTTATGTTCCCCCGTAGACTTGGAAGTACTAGTTCAAAGAATTTTGCCACACATTTTTCTTTTATTTATACCCTTTTGTTTGTGTGGTGCACGAAAGTTGCACCGACCACATCCAAGAAATCCCAAACCGTCCAAACTCTAAACTACTGCACACACATGCTTGCTTGCATCGATATGCTTCAACATACCATCTTCTTCTTTCTTTCCTTTTCTTGGCTTTACTATGCTTTGTTTCCCCTTGTTGAGTGAATTTCCATGCAATTATTGATTTCTCCCCTATGATTTTTTATGGTAATTAAGTAAATTAATCCGAGGATGTAACTTTTTGCTAGATGCGGGACTTGGGGTTCAGTGAAGGATGGTGATGTCTGGAGGGTCCGCTTGATCTGTAGAAAAAGCTGACCCTCCTGTGGTGGTGGTATGATGGCAAGAAATGACACTCCAAAATTCGCTCTTTCGTTTGCCACATATTTGAGTTTTGGCGTACATTTGTTTTTAGTCATATGAAACAATGAGGTTGTATGTTTGACGAATATAGATTTTAAGAATTATTGACAAATGTGTGGAGTAAATTTTTCTTAAAAATGGCACAAAATACAAAACTCATCTCTTCATTAATCAAAAGAGGGGAGAAAAACCAACCACACTATTATAATGAATTATTTTATTTTATTTTATTTTGTAGAAGGGTATATATTTTGCATTAGCATGTACTAAAGTTAGACACATATGCTATCGTTATGAGGTTTTCGCCACTATAGGCATGGAAAGACGGAGTGAAATGAAGGGGGAGAAAAGAGTTGTTTTCTTTCTTTTTTTTTAATTTTTTTTTATTTAGGCACACTTAAGTCAATTTAGTCTTCCTACATGATATGTTATTATTTTTCTAATAACCTAAGATTTATATACAGTGAACATTTTGTTTGGATTGTTTTGGAAAGAAATTAGAGATCACGTTAATCATCAATTCTCTTTTTTTATTAACCTTAAAAAAATCATCTTTTTTTTTTTAACACTCACTCCTTTATCTCTTTATTATACATGTGCACGTGAATACAACTTTGAATTTCTATGGAAACGTCACCAAATGTGAAAGTCAAATTAATTTTCCTTTTATGCGAAATGAAAAAGAAAAAATTATTACCTAAAAAAACATATTTGTAGTATTGCAAATCCAGATGCAGGATCACTAAAAGCATGTGGTTTCACGAATAATTTTGACGATAAATTTCTAGTTAGGTTATCCAAATTATTTCTATTTTTTAATAGAGAAAATAGGTAAATTGCTACTAGGATATCTGAACTTTTCATGATTTTTAGATTGAACACAAGGACCTATTTGACAATCTTTAGCAATGCATTTCAGTAGATAACAAAGGTTAATTGATGACAACTAGGAACAAAGTGCCAACAAGATTAACAAATTACAGGACTAACTCACCAAGCAACAAAAAATTTAGAGTGCGTTAGTGTAAGTCTTTGTTTAGCACCGGTGGTTAAAATCATGGTCAAAACCAAAATTAGTTTAAAATATCATAGCTACTGAGAGCTTTACATTGTAGCTGCTTTTTTATTTTACACTAGTATACCTGTGAGAGCTTTTTACTGTGAATGGTTGGAACTGTAGGTGTAAACAAGCTATAAAAATATATGAAGCATTTCCATCCGTTGTAAATTAAAGTTAATTAATTATTGAATGCGCCAATTTAATTTATATGAAACACAAACATGATGCATACAAGCACATATACAGGTACGTATGTATTTTGGATTTATTAAGAAAGCATACTATCTATTTTTGTTCTCATCAAACATGTACCAAGACATTTCAAGTGTGATTCATGCGCTGGCCTAGGTAATGGCTTAATTTTGACTGTTGAAAACTCCAAAATATCTTTCAAAGTGAAAAAAAAAAAAGAAGAAAGAATTAAAACACAAAACAAAACAAAATGTGAAGTCACACATCGTCGATTTGTTTTTCTTTTCCTATAACAAATTTTCAGGTATTTTTTTTCCCCTGAAGCTGTGTAAGGATTCGTCACAAGCTTTAAATATTTTCATATATATATATAAAATATGATTCAAAATTAGATGATATATAAATCTCCTTTTCTTTAAATATTTTCATACATATATATATATATATATATGTATAATATGATTCAAAATTCGATGATATATAAATTTCCAAAAAAGAAAAAAAAGAAGAGCTAGTCCTCAAAATTTATAAAAGCTTAAAACAAATGGACCATATTGGGCAACTATTCCGTATAACTTATGTCTATTTTAGGCATTATTCACGAGTATCATGAAATAAAATGTCTTTTAAATACAAACCAAGAAAGAAAAGAAAAAAAGTTCATCTCTCTTTTTTTTTTTTTTGGGAAAAAAATAATGAAGTCGAACATTGAAAACTGAAGCTCTGTGGCTAAAATACGAATTGTACATTAAGGTGCCGCATTATAAAATCCCAGTTAAAGACGAGTTTTTCTTTCCTTTCCTTTCCTTTCCTTCTTTTCTTTTTGGTGAAGGTAAGGATGAGATTCTTTGATGGCCTCTTTATATTAGTGAAATATGAGAAAAGGAAAAACAGTTGGCACTTAAGTCTAATAAAAGAAAAATTATGCAACATGTAACGGACAGTGCACATTCCAAATATAGATTACTGTAACAAAACAAGTACTATATGATGCTTGCTTCTAACATGTTTGAAAGAGCAATTGAAACTGAAGATATTAGTTTAAAGACTGTAGCATATAAGAGCTTATATTGTAGCGATTTTTTGTCTTTTACTGTAACTGTTAAGAGCTTTATATTATTTGTTAATTGTAACCAATCGAGATGTCAAACAACTCAAGTTTTTCTTTTCTCTCTCTTTTTTTGTTTAAACAAATGGAAATTAATTTACCTACTTTAAAAATTCGATTTTCAAATGCCATGAAAGGGTCGTGAGATCACATGGTGCACATGGTAACAGTTTCGTAGAGTGGGCTTTTTTAAAAAAAAAAAATCACAAAAACTGAAAAAAGAAAGAAAATAGTTTATGTGGCGTTGCTTTGCGCATGTGTCGTTCGCCACGGCGGAAGCTTTGTGTCCCCCGTCGCTCGGACCAAAAGTCGTTGATGTTCAAGTTCTGTTTCCGGTCAACCTTCAACGAATATTAAGCATGTTTGAGAATTGGCACGTGTGCACGAGAAAAAGGACAAAAACAAAGTAATTGCTGGCTTTCTATTAAAATTAATTAACTGTTCATTCATTTGAACAAATGCAACAATTAAAAAAGCTTCTTTTGTTGTTTAATATGAAACAAGATGTTTGAGAACCCAATAAAGCAGCTTTGCCTCCTGTTTCTAATTTCTTTTGGTATAAAATTTTATGTTTAAGAGTATTAATAGTATTTAAAAAAGACTCCTAAACTTTTTGTAGCTTTGCTTTGCTAGAGTGATATGGATTTTAAAATGGTGCCAGAGGGTCATTTGAACTGAAAATGTTAGTTTAAAAACTATAGTATTGTTGATGCTTGCCAAGGAATGGCAATGGATCTACACCACGTGCGACTGCCCACGGTGGACGAACAGCTCTTCCCTACTCATATCTGCCTGCTTGCACATACCCGCAACAAGAGGAGGAATGTTTCGGAGGTGAGGAGGAAACTAGTCAGGTATCGAACAAAGGCTCTCCAATACTTAAAGCGGGTGCTGCTCGGTAGAGAACGTAAGATGGTTGGTTGAGAAGGAGCATGCTTACTTGAGTTGCAATAAATGCACTCTATTTATAGGTTGCCACTTGTACCGGGTGTTAAGTGGGTTTTGCCCACGACTCATGTGTCACATCAAGGCATGTCAAAAGGCAAAAGACAAATGTCGTGGCCTCCGTTGATGGATTAGTTCCCATCCAACGGTGGATTGTCCGCCATCTGTTAACGAGTGATAGCGAGTAATAGCCTGCTTGCAAGTTACGAAAATTCGACCCGAGTTGGTGTTTGACTTGAGGAGGCGACCATTCATGCCACGGCCTGGACGGCCTTGAAGAGTACCTCAGATAGATGATCCGAGCTAAATAGGGTTGGTTATATGCTCCTAATAGCTCCTGTCGAACAGGTTTATCGACCACCTGGAATAGGATTCCTCGACGGTGGCGTCGAACTCATCCCCAACAAGCATATAAGAGCTTTACATTGTAGCAACTTTTTATTTTTTACTGTAGCTACTAAGAGCTTTATAGTTAGTTTTAAACAAGATGCCAAACAACCGCTAAGTTTTGTAAACAAAACGGTTCGATAAGTTGAATCTATTTCATCTCTTTGCAGAATATTTAAGCTAATACAATGAAATACTAACTTATAGAGTAGATTTTTGTCCAAAATAAATAAATAAATTGATGAATATTTTGTTTGGCAACACCGTTAGAACTTATTAGTTTAACTATTATAGTATAAAATTCACATATATTACAGTGTAAAACAAAAATATGCTATAATGTAAAAGTTTCACACGCTACAATTTTTTGGTTCCAACTATCTACGTGAGTTTGGTTAAACTTATTCCTACTAGATAGTTGGGACTACTATAATGGTACAGTTTAATTTTTCATATATTATAATAAAATTGTTTTAACTTTTAGTTGTAATTACGTTGCCAAACATGAATGTTTTTAAACACACTACAAAACTGTTGTTAGAAGAATGGTAGCTTTGTGGTTACAAGTACAGGCGAAAGTTTAGATCGATATCTTTAGATTCATGGTGCCCGTGAATTTAAAACGAGGACAGGAGAACAAATGAAATAGTTAAACTTTTAACTCGTCAAAATCTCTCCTTTTTTTTTTTTCCTATGAAGTATGAAGTTCGGCTGATTTACGCCAAAAAGTTGGATGGTGTCTTTTTTGTCTGAGAGGCTAAAGCTAAAACCTTGTTTAGGTTCGGTTTGAGAAAAGGACGTGGAACTAATTTCTAAGATGTGCAATGAGATCTTGACAATTGTAAGATTAAACATGGGTTTGAATATATATGGTTTTGAACTTTGTAATTTAAATGGGTGGTTTTGAACCTATATCATTTAAACTATGGTTTTAAACTACCGTCTAGAATATAAATGTCTAAATAAGAAACAAAACATTATGTCAGAAAATTATTGTTTAGAAATATAAATTTAGACTGGTTTAGGAAGAAAAATGAAAGTAGGGATGATTTTTACTATAGAGATTGGTTCAAACAAATTTCAAATTTATAAGGTTTTAAGTTCTTAAAACTAACAGATTGGCCCATTTTAAACTATCAACGCTCAAAATAGGGTTTTTACATTTCTTACCAAACGCCAGTTTTGATGAGTCCATAGGTTCAACAATGTAGGAATCCAAGTATAATTTGGTTGTAAGTTGAGTGATTTGTTGTCAAATGTATCTAGCATGTTGTCTTGTGTTTCAAGACTTAAGAATGTAAGTCAAGTATTAGGTTAATTACACAACTATATACCTCTTAATTTTATTTATTTATACAAAGGTATTTTTTAAATTTAAAAAACTTGTTTTAATTTTATCTCTGTAAGCTTTTCGGACAGAAAAAACATAATGACAAGACAAAGATACTCTTAATTATACCAAATTTATTTCCTAAAAATATTTTGGTATCTTCTGGAGAAAAATTTTTAAGAAATATTTAAACATTTAAAGTGATCTTTTTTTTTTTTTTAATTTGATGCTTCATTTTAGGATTTTTATACTTTTTAAATCTATAAAATATTTTTCATAAGGATAGTTACATAGTTTTCCCCAATTTTTTTTTGGTTCTTGGGAATGAAGTTGAAATAAATTTATTAAATTCAAGAACACATTTATAGTTTCTAAAAATAGAGAAAAAATTAAAAAATAGTTAAAACTAGGAGATATAATCACGTAATTAACCCGTCAAGTATTTAAGTAGGCTAACAATGCAAAGCAGCTCAGTTCTTGGCTTGTTATGCTCTTAATATTGATTATACCTCATTCGGTGGCAGGAATGATCTCTCCACCCATAGAAACTGGTATAGTATATGATATTTTTGACTTAATGATAAGAATTTCCAATTTTAAATAAAAAATAAAGTATGAAGTCGGCTATGTTTGATAAGATGAAAGAAAAACAAAAGAAGAAAGATACATAACTTAAACGAAGAAAATGGAGATGAAAGAAAGGACTTTTCTTTAATCTTGATGGGTATAAATTCACTCTTCTTATCTTTTTACATTTAGAAAGATTAGAATTAGAATTCTTGTAGAGGATTTAGAATTCAATGCCCAATCTATGCCCTCCTCTACCAAAGAATCACAAATCTTAAATTCATTCATCATTTTTCCACCCTTACTCCCAGAGACGAAGGCAGAAAAATTAGTTAGGAGGGGCGAAATGTATACTAATGTTGTTAAGAAAAATTTAATAAAGGAGATATAAAACTTCAGAGGGCCATAACATAATTTTAGCGGGGGCTTAATATAATTTTAGGGGACGGAATATAATTTTTATAAAATGTTATATACAATATTGAAAGAAAAAAAATTTCAAGGAAACGATTACCCACGCTGGTTTATGTGTAGCTCTGCCCCTAATTACTCCTACCTTCACTTTTCTTTTGTTCCAAACAAGGCTCAACTAGCAACTAACTATGATAATATGTAGATATATTCCTACATGCTAGGGATGTCAAATGGGTTAACCCGGCCTAGCCTAACCTATTTAATTTAAGACCAAGCGTGCATCGTGCCGTGCTTGAGTTTGCCCATTTATTTATCGTGTCGTGTTAGGCTCGACCCAGTTAATTTTTTGGCGTCAAGCCCAGCCTATGACCCATTTATTAATGGGTCATGCCCATGCAGTGTTTAGGCCGTGCTCCTGGCCGTTCCGATGTTCGTGCTTTTTGTTATTCTTTTAGCTCTTAATGTGTCTTTCTCTTGCGAATGTATCGTGTCTTGCTAGGCTCGACTCAGTTAATTTTGTAGCATCAAGCCCAGCCCATGGCCCATTTATTAATGAGCCATGCCCATACAGTGTTTGGGGCGTGCTTGTGTCCGTATCAATATTCGTGCTCTTTGTTATGTTTTTAGTTCTTAACGTGTCTTTCACTTGCCTAATGTTAGATTTACAAAAAAAAAAATGAAAACACTAAATTGTAACAAAAGAAAGTGTATTATTGATAAAAAAAATCTTTTTTCTCAAAATAACAACATTGTAGAATCTTGTACGGTGTAATTTCTATTATTTAGTTTTCACATGAATCAAAGTGGGTAAATATATATTGGCAATTAATAATTTACTAACAATAAAGAATTTATTTAATCTTTTTTTCTTTTTTATCAAATCTATTAGAAATTTAGAACTTTTTTATAAAAAATATTTATAAAAATATATAACATATTAGTAAAATTAGTTTTAAGTTGCATATAATCGTGTTTATAATTAAACCCTAATCGTGCTTTTAATGTGCTCATGCTGAGCCTTTATAGTGCCGTGCCCTTAACGTGCTTCGTGCCCAAAAATTACACCAAGCCTAGCCTATTTAATAAATGAGATAAGTTAAGCCTATTTAATAATCATGTCGTGTCGTGTCGTATCTTGTCATGCTGTACTCATGCGGCGTTTTCACATCTCTACTACATGCTGCATAATATATATATGAACATTATTTAATCATTGACTCTCTCACTTTTAGTAACTGAACTCTCAACTCAAACTAGGCTTGCTTTTCGAGTTTCTTGATAATAATAATGAAAAGAATTTAATAAGATAGGAAAAAACACCATTTTAGTAGGATGCATGTTTTAACCAGTCGTAGTTTTATCGAATTAATATGTTAAATTGGTGTATTTTATTTAGTTAAATATGATTTTCTTATCCAATAATTAAAAATTACACAAATCCAATGGAACGATTAAAAATTAAATACTAACAGTTTAATTTTTTTTTACCCCAAATAAATAATAGGGTGTTTAGCTTTACACTGTTGCTCATTTTTTCTTAACACTCCAGTACATCAGAGCCTTCAAACGTGTTGATTGAAACAAAGATTGCCGAAACACCATACATTATGACAGCAAAAAGTTTTGGTTAAATTAAAAGTGAAAATACAAAACATCCTATAAAACTTCTAATAATTATGGTTCAACAGGACCACTGTAAATATTATGAACCCATTGGCTCATCTAAAGTTAAAATTCGGGACAATTATTTGATGATGAAGTAATACAAATACCCCCTCGGTTTTCGCTCTCATTCCTTGACGGCTTCAAGGATTAACAAAAAATAAAAATAAAAATAAAAGCTTTCAGAATATTATTAACACAGTGACCTGTGATCTTTACCGTTCTAGCTTTAGTTGAACGGCCTGCCGAATTCCTTTAATAAATTGTACCAAATCAGTTTTGACTGGTCGTTTGTTCATATGGGACATACATTGTGTGATTCTCAATTCTCATTTCTGAATACAAAAAGTGTCTTCATTGATTGGTTTCTTTGTATTCCATTTCTTACACGTATTCATGTCTTAGTGGTAAAAAAGCGACCTCTTCCTGCTGAGGACTCTGAAATTATCAGCTCTGAAGCTTTTTATAAGTTTCGTTTAATTGGGTCTTTGTTTCTTGTATGTGTACTGCCCTTTCTTTTCTTTTTTCTTTTCATTAGTCTGCTTTCAAATCAGTGCCCATGTTACTTCACTGATTTGGTTAAATGCATCCGTTTGCTTTGTAGATTTAAATAGAAAATTAGACAAACACAATATCCATAGACATTGGATTTCTCTCTTAGTTTTCTACATATCCCACGCCCTATAATAGTTTTATATGTATATATATAACATATATAATAAAATCTTTTCAACTTATTAGTTTCAATTGCTATAAAGTAAAGCTTATATTTAGTAAATAACATGTTATGTTTTCTACTTTTATATGTTATAAAAGAGAAAACTCTACTAAAAAGGATAGTAGAAAAACCTTATATGTATATATATATACATACCACATTAGGTAACAATTTTACAAAGTATGAATAAAATGAGATTTTTTGAATTAATTTATTTCCACTAAAAAAGAGGGTTACTTCACTTTTAACCTTCCTTTTACAACAAAATCCCTATAGACATGAGATTTTCTTGCTTTGCAGGCTAGAAATCCAAGACCATGATTCCCCCTTTACTACCTTCCCCTAGGATGGGCGAATTTCTCGCCAAAGGTTCTTATTTTAGACCACGGTCAATTGAGGAAAGAAAAGTTTTTAACAAACGTATGATTAGTCTCTTACTTTGAGGCACATACACTTTTTCCTTGGGGTTTTTTTGACTGAAAATGTTACTTTCAGTCAAATGGCCAATCATGATTTACCGAAATCCAATGAACTCCAAAAGTCCAATTCGGTCGCGTTCTCCTTGATAGTTCGGCGGAATCCAATCATATCTTCACTTTGGCTTAAATAAATAAGAAAAAAAAAATAGTAATAAGGTACGGAAAAAAATTAAGCATATAGTTTTAAGCGGATTTTTATATATCCCATCTTTTGAAATTTTTAGTTTTTATAAATACATCTTTAAGTGTGACATTTTTTTTTTATAATTTAAGCATATAATATAAGTAATAGTATGATACAAACTTTTTTAAATATGACATAAATAAACACATTATGTCATTTTTTTTCTGGTTTTAAACCGTACATAGTTTTAAATGTTAAGTTTTGATTATATTTTTTTGAATTGTGAAGTTTTTTAAACATCTATATATACAAATAGTTGAGTATTTTTTTTTTTTTAAGAATTCTTACGGTGGAGAAGATAATTTTGCTCTACTCATAGACTAGAATGTTTTAGCCTTTGAGTTAGGATTTTAACAGTTTAATTTGCAACTTTTTACGTTAAAAATTTGTATTGTACGAAACAGAATTGCTTTTAGTACCATATTAAGTCGTTAAAAAGTTAATTCAATGGCTCCATTCTCCATCAAAAGGATTCTCTCTCTTTTGTTTAAAAAAAAAATATCCTACAACATAATTCAAGAAAGAAAAAAAATATTAACCTTTTTTTCCCTTCAAATTCAACTTCGTGAATCATGACATATTGGCTTGCATGATAATATGGGCATAATGAAGGGAGGAGCTATCTTTTTGCATGCAAATGTTGATGGACCAGGGAACAATAAGTCCAAAAATATTCTCCACCAAGCTTTCTCTCATTGGATTGCAAAGGAATCTTTTGATTTTGCCTTTTTCTATCAATTAAGTTACAACTTGACCATTCAAAGTTCCTGTTTTAAATGCAATAAGCATACTGCAGCAGACAAAACCTTTTGATTTAGCCTAAGTAACTAATTCCACAGCCTGACTGCAAGATCATGGCCTCATGATTTTGTATTATTGCATTATTTGCCGTTTAGTCAATGGTTTTTTTTTTTAATTTGTTTAATGGCAAAATTTTTGTCTTATTCGGTCTCCTCCTTTTCTTTTGTCCCCGTTGCAAAGTATGTATACAGAAATTGGGACCACTAATTACGGGGAAACACATTAATATCAAAGTTTAATAATTACCTCTCTTCCGGGATGTGCTTACCAGCTCATGTTATTATTATGAATTAAATATTCATGGATGATGTTTTTAAAATTTGCTTTGCTTGAGACTACAAAACTCAAAGGTCATATTCTCTCTCTATGCTCTTTTTTTTTTTTTTTCTCAATATGATTGTAGCAAGCTTGTGAAAAGAAACAAAAGAGTACAAGCAGAAGAAAAAACAGTGAGGAAAGTATTCAACATTTATTGGTATTTTTATCCACAATTTGGTTATATTCCTTATTATGTGAATCGTGATAAACATATAATGAATTCAATATAGACAATGTGGCCTTGGATAGACCCAATTGTCTATATGCAATATTTGTAATAATAAAGGTGTTAACAGGATCAATTACTATAATACTTCACGGGGTAGACAGGATAGGGGTTTGAACACTGACTTTTATGAAAAAATGTGTATTTTTAAAGGAATGAGACATATTTAGACAAGCAATAAGAATAATAGTCTTTTCAGTTCTCATATACAACGTTGTAATTAGCTAAACATCAAAGACTTACAAAACAATACTTAATTTGCATGGACAAAATAAACAAAGGATCTCTTGTGCATTGTCATTTTACACTTGGATAATATTAACCAATGAAGAGTAATTGTTCATTTGGGAACAATGTTTGAACCAACTGTTGAAACCTAAAATGTTGTAACAATTCAAATTCTACGAGAGAAATCATTATAACAAAACTAGTTTGAACTAGCTTTTTTTTTTCTTTTTTTTCTTTTTAGTTCGAAGCATGTTTCAAACAAGCTATAAATGTTTTAAAGCATGATCTAAATTTTGAGAACTGTTCCACTCTTTTTTGTTTTTGGAGATTTGCTCCAATTTCACTCAAATTTGGCTGACTATATAAATAGGTTATAGATCGGGAACAAAAGAGTATGTTTGGCTTGCTTTCTATGCATAGATTCTTTTATGGTTTTATTATAATTTGTATTATCATTGCTTTTAGGCTTAAATTCATAATATATTTCTCTCCCAAGAGAATTTTTGCAGCAGCTTTTAGCATGCTATATGTTCATCAAACTGGGAACACTCTCTCAAAAAATATTCATCTTGTTAATTTTTCTTCTACTTTTTAATTGCGGTTGTATTATATGGTGGTATTCTGTGTTTGACTTGCGATTAAGTAAACTTGAACCGGTCAAGATTCTCTCCCTATGAACAACAAAAGAAGGTTTTTAATGTTAATTAGCTCATCCACCACATGAAGAGCTTTTAACAACCAAATTAAAGAAATCTATATTCACTTGGGGGAATCTTGCATCATGCATGCGAGTGGTTAATCTCCCGCTCCCTTCGACTTAACCGACCTTAATCACGCGATCTTTTTCACTAATTAACAACAATGTTTTGTCCTTCCCCGCCGTCTCCTCTTTTTCTTGATTTTCTATTCAAACCTAATAAGGACCACAAAGGAAGCTTTTTAATATAGGCGTATGCCCTTTGGTAAGAGATCATATACTTTACCCTTGTGTTATACATAACATGCATTATACACATATTATATATATATATATATATATTGTTGACAGGTAAAACTCTTCTAACAAGATTCTCTCAAATTCCTCACCAAAATAATCATTCATGTATGAAGTAAATAAAGCAGTAAGAAAATAAAAAAGAGAACACAAGAATTTTAAATGGTTTGCCTCTATTAAAGGCTACGTCTATTATGGGTTTTCTCGAATAGTAAGATTCCACTATGAGAAATTTACAAAGCTAATGCTAGGGCTTGTGCTAAGAATTGGACTTAGGCTGCTCTTTAGAGCTAGCCCCTATTTATAGTTATTAGGTTGGTCATATTCCGATTCTATTGTTACAATTCAAATTTAAATACAAAATAATATCTTATCTAACTGGCTTGATGACTTTGATGAGATCTTTTGTTGAGTTTATCTCTTCTACGTATTTGGAACTTTGTAGATTTTGATAAGATTAAGTGCTTTTAGCCACTTGGAGATCGTCAATTTAAATATCAAACACTATTTTTAATGATTCTCGAATTTTAAATAGCTTTGTAGTTATCCTTTTGCCAAGTTGAATGTTGTGATGATTTTGGCATATTTTTTATATAGCCTGAGATGAACATGGTCGAGGTCAACATAGCAGAGGTGAATATGGCATGGCCAAGGTAAACATAGCCAAGGTTAATATGGCCAAGGTGAATACGATTGAGTATCTCTTTGGCTATCCCTGTAGCTTCGTGGCTAACCTCATCCGCATTTGGCTAAGTGAGATACTTCTTGTACTCTTCAACTAAGTGGCAGACCTAGTTCGCACTGGTTAGGTAAATGTCATCAGCTATATGGCCGATCTCATCCACGTCATCTTGGCGACCAACCTCATCGTTAGCTATGTGGCTGACCTCATCCATGTCGACTAGTTGGTCGTTCTTTATTTGCCAAAGCGTTGAGATGCTTATTGCCAATCAAACCAAAAGGAGAAACAGTTAGATACATAAAGCTTCACTTGCAAAACCAGAACCGGCAAAAAACTTTAAGTTTTTTTTTTTCTTTTCTTTTTTTTTTTAAATCCAAACGAGTAACTCTCAGACAAAATTAGTGATTCTCCACGAGTAACATATCTTTTTTCCTTTTGCAGCAATATCTTTTGCTTGTTAGAGACCATAAAGGGCATAAATTACCACTATCCATGAAAAAGAATATATAAACATCAACTTGTACATCGCTGTATATATATGTATATATTTTCTTTTTTATAACAATAAAATGCATTGTTTTCTGCATTAAGATCAACCGTAATCTTGGCTAACAGAAGAAAACACTTCACTTAGTGGGAAGCAGTTCCAATATACAAGTAATGCAATGTCATTGGATGGCGTCATAGTGACACCATAGTGCAAAATATTCATGTTATGAAAACGGCGATTTGAAATTTTTAGTGTGAAAGTATCTTTCTATTTTGCTTATCATATTAATAATAGCCTATTTAGCAAAGTTAGTTCTAACCAACTTTTCAGATGAGAACAATATAAACTATCACATGCTATAATAAAAGAAAAAAAGTTGCTACAGTGTAAAAGCTCTCACATACTGTCGTATTTATAGTTCTAACTATTGGTTCTAACCACCATGTTCAACATCCTATAACTCTTTTTGATGGTCAAATTTTGCATGTCAACATTTACAACTAATTTAACTGAAAGTAATGGCCGTGAACATCCAAGAAAGTGAACTGAGTATTTGATTTACTGGCTTGAGTCTGAAATAATTAAGAAGGTGTTTAAAAAGTCAGTCCGAATTTAACCATAAAATATTACAACTATTTGACTTTTGTGAGTGAAAATATTATAGCAAAATTTGTTTGAATCAAAATTTTTAAATTCAAAACAAGTTCGACAACGGGCTTTAAGTCTTATGCATGAACCATGTTACATACATTTCTATTTTTGTGGATATATAAATAACCATATAGTACTGAAAATTAGAGCTATGATAACTCTCAAAGCATGACACGATGTACATACATGAGAGTCATGCGAATATAAGAGGTCTTAGAAATAAATAACTGCATAATTTATATACATGATAAATTCAATGCAATGCAAACGATCATGTGTCTGCTTTTCTTTACTTTCTGTCCATCAAGTCTTTTCTTTTTTTTCTTAAATCCAATCCTCGCTACTAAGTTTGAAAGCATTAATTAGAACCAATTAGCTTAAAACACTATAATAACAATCATGAAAGCTTTATATTGTAACAATCAAAAGTTTTAATCTGAGTTGAGAATGCCAAGCATACGGTAAATATGTATCTAGCTCTTACTCTACTTGACAGTTTTTATGTTGATATGTCAAAAACAAAACTAATTGGCAAAATATATAACGAGACAAAAAAGTAAGTACAGGAAGAACCAGGGAAATATAAAAGCAGGGTATAAGCTAAATACTTACCATGGACTAAACATGCCGTCAACTTTAATTGCGATAGTAAACATGTGAATTGCGATAGTATAAGGTAGTAAACATGATAACTAGGGCCTTATCGAAAGCACAATTTAATCTTAGTAAATATAATCTTATAACCATTAGTAATGGAAAGAACAAGATCCTATTTCTCATCTGGTCAAAACAAGGCTTAATTTTGTCCTTTCCAAAATTATAGATATACAAGAGAAGGTACATTTCTATATATATGTGTGTGTGTGTGCGTGTATATATATATATATATATATATATATATATATTTGATATTGGCATCACAACATTTGTTGTATATTTCATCAAGTGGGATGCGAATCCATCACATGCCTCCATGTGAGCATGACATGTTCAGAAAAAGATTCATATTGGTGGCCGATCAAATGCTGCTATATAGAATATCAGAAAACGACCAAAAAATGACAGAGAACCAACCAAAACGCAGTCAAACTTTGAGCACAAGAAAGAGGAGAGAGAGAGAAGAAGAAGAAGAGGAATAGGGGACAAGAGACGTTATTCCCTATATCTTTGTTTTGAGTACTGACAGCTTATTTTACTCAATTTTGTCTATTTAAGAGAACGAATTAAAAAACATGCATGAATTAAAGGGACAAAAAATCGCCTTAGATGATTGAATACATCATATTTTATTTTAGGCTCCCTTCTTCTCGGCTTGTATTTGTGCTATTATCTTCATGATTAAATTGGACGAGATTTTATGCCTCTGCTTTGTCAGATAGTCTGATGCTAAGATCATGAATTGTTTATGGGGAAAAAAAAAAAGAACGATGTTGTTCCTTCTACTTTTGCGAATCCAATCTTCTCAAATTATATATTTTTAATCATAATTTATCAGGGTTTGTTTTATTAATCTTCAATCTCTCAACAAACATACTTAAAACTAGTTATAAAAATTAAAAAAAAAAAACTTAAATATTTATATATACACACACATATATAGAACATTGTGCATCTTCCAATCATTAATTAGTTCAATCATAACCAATAAAGTTATCAATCAATGAAAAGCAACTCTCTAACTCTAAAAATTAGATTCACTTTCTTCCATGAAAATAATTAGGAACAAAAAAAAATAGAATAAACTTGCAATAAATGGGATCAAATTGCGAGGTTGGTAACAGACATCGTATTATATGCTAATGCATGTACATAGGACTGAAATTTGGACAAGTAGAAAATGCCCTCATGGGTTATTTTCCAAATGAAAAAATAGCACGCGCAATAAATGATGTGCACAAAACCATAACTTTAATGCAAAGGAAGGAAGTACTCAATGTTAAAAAAATATTATTGTTTTTTCTTTTTGGAGTTTGCAAAGGCATTGTCTTTGCCCAACTTGGGGATTCCATAACAACAAGATCCTGAAATTCATCTTTTCGTGCATAGATAGACAAGTACTGCTGCTCCTTCTCTTTAGCTTGTTTATTGTCTTTGGCGTTTGGATTTGAGTTTAAGGTAAACATGCATTCCAAAATCAAATGCATTGTTATTTCTTTGAATTAACTCGTTATCATTAGGGTTAGGGTTAGGGTTCGCAAAAAAAAAAAAAAACTCATTATCATTAGTAATACTCTTTATTTAAAAATAATAAAATAAAATAAAGAAGATTTAAACGTAGTTCAGTGTTACTTCTGCATTTATGGACTAGGAAAAATGAGAATGTTTACCAGTAATGAGTACTATGAATCGGACTCTATATAAATTCATTTACAAGCATAGAATCAGATAAATTACTCAACACTAACAAATCTTCTAAAATCAAGTCGTTTCCTAAATTGGAAATTGATAAAAATAAGTAAAAAAGAAAAAAAAAAAACTATACAACACTTCCCTAATAAGAATCTCATTAGAATTAATAGGGTTGGAGCTAGTTAAGACTATATTATAGTGCAAATTGTAATTTTAAGACTCTAAAGTAGAAAGTGAACTAGGTCCTATTGAAAGCTTAGTTAATTTGAAAAAAAAAAAAAAAAGACAATAGATTGCGAAGGTAAAAGTAGAGACAAGGAGTGAAAAAAATTTACCATGTTTTTGGCAAAAGTAGTTCCCATCACTTTTTTAGCTATAAACAGTGTAAAGCTCTCATATGCTATAATAACAATAAAAAAATCGCTATAGTATAAAGCTCTTACATGCTTTCTCATCAATGGTTCCCACTATCCTTTTAAACACCCTATTACTTTAACTGATGCCCTACTTTATAAAAAAAAAAAAGAATTGGCACCGACCCTAAAAATCATTTACTTATAAACATGTACTACTAACTTGTAGCTTTGACAGGAGTTAATTTCAGGAGTTATCAGTTAAGAATGTGAAAAACTTCAAAAACCATCCATATATCAACTCTAAATACTATGAAACAGTTAGAAGAAAAAGTATATTCAATCTATGGAAATTTTTTGCTACATAAATATAAATTCTTAAAAGTTTAATTTTTTTTCTTGATTAACTATTCTCTTTTGAGTTTAGTTTTAGTTAAAAAAAAAAAGAGTAGAACACTTATAAAAAATGATTTTGATGGGGCAAAATTATCAATAAATTATTTAGGGAGTACAAAAAAGAAAATAGCATTTTAAAATGCATGAAAAGAGAGATTTAAATGGAAACGTGGTCAAGAAAAATTATTTCAATAAGGCAACTAGAAAAATATATTTATGAACGCTATATTTATTTTGAAAAATCCTATTATTTTAGAGAACTAAAAAAAATACTTTAATAGAGGTATATTTGAGAAACATTATTATAATGGAGCAAGTTAGAAACAAAAAAATAAGACAAATAAAAAATAATTTTAATAGGAATTAAATAGGGAAAATGTTTGTTATTAATGAGGGCATATATAAAATTTTGTAAACGGGGCCATACATGAAAAGTTTTCAAAAGCTATGGGCACAAACATAAATTATCAAAAATATAAGGAGGCAGCCCCTGCCCCTGGGGCCTAGCCTACCTCTGCGCCTGCTACTAGCTAAATATTTAATTATTCTTATTGCTATTGTTGTTGTTCTTTACAAAGATAGAGAAAATTAGATAAGGTCCCCTTTAACGTTCCTATTTAGTTTGTGCATTCTCTAAGAACTCTGTCAGTATTAAACTAGCTATTATATGTAAATAGATAAATTTTTTAGAACAACTAGGAAAATATGCCCTCATCAAATCACCTTTATTTCAAAAAAAAAAAAAAAAAACTCACTTGTTAGTTTTGTGACACTCTTTTACCTTTCTTGAGATGATGTATGATGAGAGAAAATGATTACCAAAAATGTCATCTTTAAGAATGAATTCCCTCATGCAATCCTCTAGAATTCCTCCATATTTTTGTGTTGATTAGATTGCATTGATGCAAAAAATTAAGCTTAAATTTCCTATAAAGATAGTATATTTAAACATAATCTAACTGTATTTCTACACTTGATTTCACCATTTGAGTCTCTCATCCTAAATTAAAAAAAAAAAACGTATTCCTACACGGTAGGTACACTATTCGAGCCAGACATTTAAGCCTTGTTAGCGTTAGATATGGGTCAAACACCAAAAGGTGGTTCTTTTTGAAGGTCCAAAAGAAGTGGCCCAACAATAAGACAACGTGAGTGTTTGTGGGCCTTCCTAGCATTACGATGTTGTTGAAGCTTTGAAGCATTTGGGGGTCAGCACCAACAAAGGTTGGAAGTTGGAAAATGCCAGCAAGGCCAAAATTTTGAATAATAAAAGTACACAACTAACACCAAGTTTAATCTTAGCATTTGATGCTAGTTTTGATTTATTATAGCTTTTTATGCCGGTTTTTAAAATTTTATTTTTGTATCGTTAGTAATTGAAAGATTATCATATTAATTAACAAGATAAATTGCATTATGCTAATAAAAGATAATAACTCAAAATTGATATAAAAATTAAGATTAGAGTTTGTTTTCTTGTACTACTACAAAAGTTGGCAGAATCTTTTTTTTTTTTTTTTGAAGGATGTGTATAACTTTTTGGCATATAAATTTGGAATGTTAATAAACTTTTAAAGTAATAAACACAGAATAGATCACAATCATCTATAATGTTCCGTTGTAAAATTTGAAGTAAATTATGGGGAAAAAAAAAATCATATTGCTGGTGTTGGAAAATAAGGAAGAACTTTATGGGAAAAAGGAGAAAAAAAACATATTGTGCTTTAGTTAAACAAATGCTTATTGTGTTTATTAGATTTTGAGCTCTGGGTCACCATATCAGAGCTTCAAAATAGTGATTTTAATGTAGGAGATGTTATCTACAATAGTTGTTTTATATTTTAGTTTTATATTATTATAAATTTATCATTATTTGTGCAGTTTATTGTTTATTTTAGTGAGTATTTATTATCATTCCGTTAAAAGACGATAAACGTCTTCATTAGCTAATTGTAATAAAGACTTAAATATCGAATATATTGAATATAAACTTTGTATGTTTTCTTTCTTAGCCGGGGATTTTCCTTCTTAAGGAGCTGTTTAAGTGGATTTAGAATCCTCCGCCAATGTTAGACCACTAAATTAACTTCTATCTTTCCAATTCCGCTGCAACAGGTTCTTTGGTTATATGCTTGCTTATCCAACGATCGAGTTTAGCAGCCTGGTTAGGATCTCCCACTGCAATGTAGATTCTCCAATACATGAATTTTAGGAACATTAATGACGCAAATATAATATACAAACAGACCAACGATATCGCAAAGCACTTTTAAAGGTTAAACCATGTGAAATCTTATTTAGTGATTATACAAAATATACAAATTAGTTTAGCAATGTACATATACACACGCGTAAAATATGAAAGAGATTTTTTTTTCCCTACTGAAAGGTAGAACCTCTACTGTATTTCATATTAACTTTGGCCATCTCATCAAACAAGTAGTATCGTATAATCCTTTTCTTTTTCCTAAGTAAATTACATAAAATGTCTGTAAATTAGTAGACATAAAGTGAACAAATACACATGTGAAATAAGTAAAATAATCAACCTTTAAGTTACTAATTTAAAAATTCAGGTCCTGCCAAGATGTTTTTTTTTGGGTCCTTTTAGGTTTAATTTTAAAAGTGAAATGGATCAAAAACTGTGATAAAAACAAGGTCGAATGAGAGAAATATTATATTTTTTAATGTTTTGAAGTAAATATTAAATTTTGAAAAAATTTGTAGTGAATAGCAGTAAAGAGAAAATATACCAGTAAAATATTTTTTTACTCGTAGTGAATAGAAAAGTAAAAAATATTTTTATAAGTAAATTTTTTATTTACTACAAATATTTTCAAAACTTGCTATTTACTTCAATAAGTTAAAAAAAAAACATTTAACATAATTTTAAAAAAAAAAAACATAATAGCATAATTATCAAAAGGAGAGATGACAGCAGGGTGCAAATTTAACATAACCAAAAAAAAAAAAAAAAAGCCATTAAGCACATACTCTGCCTTGAGATTCAAGTTGTACTGATGCATGCCCATTTGCAACGTTGCTTTTTTTACTATTATTTTTTAATTAATTAGATAAATATACCTTCTAGTTTTAAGATTTTGATCTCAATTTATCCTTCTATTTTCATAAAGTGCAAATGTATTTTTTCGGATTAGAAAAAATGCTTCCGATTTCATCGCCCATGCATTTTCTGGACAAAAAAATGGGAGCTAAAAAATAAAAGTACCCTTAAAAAGTTTATTAAAAAAATTTTGAATGTTTTGAAAAACATAAAAATCAGTAAAACAAAGCTAAAAGTTAAGAAAAAAAATGAATTATTATGCTTTATGTTTAGAATAATTTTATTACATTTTTTTAGGAAAACTATTTTTCAGAAATAAATTCAATTTAAATAAGAGTACATTTGAACTTAAAAAATAAGTAAATAAGAGTACCTTTTCTTTTTTCCCTTTTTTTATCCTCATAGTGCAAAAGGAATGAAATTGAATTATGTTATTTAAATTAAAAAATAATTTGTAGTTTCTAAAATAGAGGGATAAATTATAAAAAAAAAATACTACAAGGCATATTCATGAAACTACCCCTTTTTTATATCAATTTGATTTCTTCATTTGTTTTTCTTTGTTTTTTGAACTTAAGGTGTAGAATTCACAACCTTCACTTTTGGTGTTTTCGTATGTGAATTTAGTACTAGGTTATATCTTCAATAACTTCTTTATTGTTTATAATGAAGCTTTTGTAGATTAACAAAAAGTCAATTGGATTTAGAAAAAAATGAATGGAGCTTAACTAGTACCAATAAACAGCACATGCCAATGCCAATAACGTTGCTATCCGCTAAAATTCTTATCTCGTACCAAGCTCCTCACTAACGTATTAGAATGAAAGAAAAAAATACAAAATTGAAAAATAAATATTACATCTTGAAGAGATAACGCTAATTAATGACAAAAATAAAACCTAAAAAGATCAATGAAAAAAAAAAGAAAAAAGAAAGAAAGAAAGAAACACAATGAAAATGCCTAAATAAAAGAAGAGATTTTTGCGTTAGGGATCTCCAAACTTTGTAGTTTTGACACTTGAGTTTTCATTTTAAGAATTTAGATACTTAAGTCCCCCAACTCTTAATCTCTTGATACTTTAGCCCCCAAAACTCTAAATCTTTTAGCACTTTGGTCCCCATTTTAAAAATCTAGATACTTAGGTCCCCATACTCTTTATTTGTTAGCACCATTAATCCTTATCTTATTTTTACTATTAAATTACATAATAGGTATCAATATTTTGAGACTTTTTAGGTCCTTAGGTCTTGAAAATGTAATTTTTAGCAAAAAGGTCCCTAAGCTATCTTTTTTTTCTTAAGTATGAGTTGTTGTTTTTTGTCTAAAAATAATATTTAAATTCCCCAATATAAATTTACTGACAATGAATTAAAATATTGATTATAAATAAAAAAAGAGAGAAAATTATAAATATTCATTCAATTTTATTTTTAGTAAGTTTGTACCAAATTATAATGATGTCAATAATAATTGTAATACAATAATATTTTGTTGTTTTAATATATACACTTCTCTTTCCGTAGTATCTTTATTATAATTGAGGATGATAAAAAGCATGTAATTGAATAGTATAGCATTGGACAATTAATTGTTGTGTTGGTCTTTAGTTATATTATTGTAATTTGAACCAAATTGGCCAAAATATAATGGAATGGATGGATAATTTTCTTGACGACATTTGTGAATTTTTTTGTTTATAATCAATTACTTGTTAGTAATCGTCATAATTAATTTTTTAGGACATTTAAGCATTATTTTAGACAAAAACAAGCTATACTTAAAAAATACAAAAAAAAAAAAGCTTTTGCAGACATTTCTATTAAAAAATATACGTTTTTAGGACAAAAAACAAAAAGTTTCAAAATATTGAGATCTTTTATGTCATTTAAGAGTAAAAAAAATATTAGCACTAATGATGCCCACAAATTAATAGTTTCAAGACTTAAATATCCAAATTCTTAAAATGACGACTTACAATGCCAATAAATTAAAAGTTTGGGGACCTGAGTATCTAAATTCTTAAAGTGAGGACTAAAATGCGAAGAAATTAAGAGTTTGAAAATCTAAGCGTCTAAATTCTGAAAATAAGGACCCAAGTGCCAAAAGTTATAAAATTTGGGGACCTATGACGCAAAAATCCCACAAAAGAAAGCCAATGAAGACTGTAATTCTTAACCAGAAAAATGTGAAGAAAATCTAGGAGAAGCACCAAATGAGGGTGTTCGAATTAAGAAGGATGTCTCATTAAACGTTAATGCTTAATCAATTTTGGCTTGTAAGAAAAGCACTTCAACAATTTGAGAGCTATATATGCAAGTAAAGGAAGTATATCGCGGTGAATCGACATGCTGTGCATGAAATATTGGATGATGAAAAAAGCCCAAATAAATAAATGGATTATCAATTAAAAATAGTTTTTTGGTTGTTGAATGCTCTACTAGCGTTTCTATAAAAAAATCTTGTATTCTTTTGGAAATAAGAATATTAAATGAAGTCAGAATATGTACTCATATTCGTGTTCTTAGCTTTTTTTCGAATAAGTTTCTGCACATTCAAATGATTCTGGCGCTTATGACTTGATACTGATCAACCATATTCTGAAAAGTATTTAAGGAAAAAAAAAAAAAGTACAGAAGCAAGTAATAAACTAGAATAATATTAAACATATATACAAATTCTAATACAAAAGTCAAATATGTGCGTGTGTCTGTTTCGAAAATTGTTACATGTATGCACAGAATGTAAAAATCAAAATCAATATTTAGATAAACGAAAGACGGAATTAAATTTTGCTAAAGAGCAAAACCCTATTAACCTTGTATCGAACTAAATATATATATATATTGGAAATTTTTGTGAATATCTGAGGCTCCTACTATTTCACACTTAGCTTGTCATTTATCGCAAATATGTCGATCTGCACCTATGTTTCTATACTCCTAAATTACCACAATAAAAATGAGCTTCATGACCAAACCCTTAAATGGCCAATGTCCAAAGCAAATGAAAACAAGTTTACACCTTATCCTCCCAAGCTGCAAATTTTGAATTCACTTGTTAGATCTATCTCATACATGTACGGCATAAATTCAAGAACCCAATTGCGTAGTAAATTAGTAATGAAGAGAAAGCCTAATCTACCGAAAAATTTTGCTATATATGTATATGTATATATGTATTATAAAAGCTTGGGATGATAAGTCATTCTAAAAAAAAGGTGGGTGGCTAAAAGAAATAAGATTCGATACCAAAGCCAAAGAGGGAGGCCAAAGACCGCATAGTTTTAATGTACAGCAGGAACAAAAGCATTGTATTCATGACTTAAACCACAACACTTCCACTGCATAGAGAGAGGGAGAAAGAGAGAGAGGAAAAGCTGGACACCGATCTGAAAGCTGGCATAGATAGACATACATACAGATCCAGATTAAGATTGAGATCCAGAGTTCAAAAAAAGAAAAAAAAAAGATACAAATGTCTTCTTCAGAGTACCTGAGAAAAGTGCTCAGAAAATGATGAAAGCATCCGCGGATTTCAATTTCATATACATATATATATATATATATGTATGTATGTATGTATGTATGTACACACACACTACTAACATCTTCAAATAAACAACATACAGAAAACACCCGTGAAAAGATCAATGAAACCACTTGAAAAGGTCTTTTTGAACCTCTGGAGAAGTTAAATATCAAGGCACTGCATGGATGTAACTGTCGTTTACACTTTTTTAATTATTATTATTATTTTTGTTTACTTCTTATCCTATTCATCATGTATATTTGTAAATAAAAACAAAGGACAAAGCCCAAACCATGGTTATTATTCCAAACTCTGTGCGTTAGCTATAAGCATACAAATAAAAATACTGCTAAAAAAAATCAGCAAATCACTGTTAAAACCAAAAACAGAATTTTCTTTAGTGGTTCAAATAAATAGTTCATTACCTGAGCTATTAAATGTACTAAAAATCAAACTTTGCAGAAAAACTTTGCATCACTGACCTCCGTACATGATTCTGAAGCTTGTGTCGTGAAAATCATCATAAAACTTATAAATAAGAAAGTAGCATTTGTTAGTCAAATATTGTCGCTGCAGCATCATCAAGATTCTCACATGGATCAAAAGGGATTATTATTATTATTGTTATTATTATAACCCCCACAAAAGCAAGCACTCCCCAAAAAAGAGCACTTGTGAATCTTGATGATGCTCCAGTGGCAAATAGTGACTGGTATTATTATCCTTTTAGATCTTCTTCATCATTACCATCATCCACTAACCTCATGCAAAAAAGGGCAAAAGGAAAAAGGAAAAAGAAAGATCAAGCGATCGATCGATCTATGATCAATCGAGCAGGATTAACCCTAACCCTAGATCCGCATCACATGACAAAATATAACCCTAACCCTAAAATCCCATCCCATGAAAAAAAAATTAAAAACAGAAGAAAAAGGATTTCAATTAAGAAAGTGTTTAAAAAGCAAGGGAAGTGAAAGTAGAAAAAGCTTTAATAGTTTTAACCAATGTCTAGATATATGAACTGAGGAAGACCCACTTTGTGAAAAGGAAAAAAGAATCAAATCCCATCTATGGCTTTGTCTACGAAGCCCGAAATAACCTAAGACTACTAAAAAGAAACAACGAAAAGGAAGAAACGGGAACGCTAAGGGGATATATTTACAGGGGAAATGGAGAGAGAACATTTGAAGACGGACTCGTGAGGGATTGAGAGGGCTTGAGTGTGTAAATATATAGAGTTTTCGAGAGAGCGAGGAGGGGGAGAATAATAAAGAATAACAGAGAGAGAGAGAAAGAGAGAGAGAGTTAAGCTTACCCCACTTAACGGTTATCCATCGTAATCCAAGGCATCAAAATTAACCAAAAACTTTAATGTCTCTGACCCAGTCTCTCTCCCACAGATGTCAAGAAAATAAAAGCTATATATATAAAATGACTATATACTGATGAACATATTGAAAAACTTACCAAAGTAAAAAAAAAAGTTTTAAAGATGGGGTTTTGAGATTTTGGAGGATATGTTGCGTCCTCCACAAGCATTTTTCTTCAAGTGGGGGCGCGAATGCGATTGAAGAAATTGACAGGCAGGCCCTGACACAGCCATTTTTGTATATTTCAACGGGCCTGGTGAGAGCGTTTGTGAGTGCCCTTCTCTCTCTCGTCTAGGGTTTGAGGTTCCTTCTTTGATCCCTAATTTACCACTTTTGGATTCTTTACTGAGGAACAGTGTAAGTCTTGCAAGTTTGTGACCTTTTGTGGTTATGTTAATAATTATCCAAAACTATATAAATATATTTTAATATTTCGTTTAATTATCTCCTAGTTTATGCTTCTTTATAATAATATTGTCGACTCACTCTTACCTCCAAAGGGTTACTTTCCCTATCATCCCGGTCATCTCTCTCCTCTAATTTTTCTCTCTCCTTTCCTTGGGTTTGTTTCGGTTAATTGAGTTAGAGTATTTGGTAACATTGTTGGAAATACAAGTTGAAACCAAAACATTGTGAGATGTACGAGCTTTATACTATAATATGTAAGGGCTTTATACTGTAGTATTTGAAACTTGTTAGTTTTAATTAAGTTGCCAAACAAAACTATACTAGCTAATTAAACATTATGGCCAGATCTCTAAAAATTGGACTATTATATGTGGAGGAATTATATTAATTGCACTATCTATTCATCATTTCATATAATACACACACATATATGTTTATATCGTGTTTGCTTGCCATGTGTGTTTTCCCCCATTAATGTAATGTTACGGTTGATTTGTTTAGTTTTTCTCGGCGACAGGCTAAAAGGCCACTAATTAAGATGCTTAGAGAAACGGGTGTTTGGCAGGTGATAATCCGAACCACTTTTTCAATTATAAACATGTTAAAACTTTTAGATGTTACAATAACAATAAAAAAATCTCTATATTGTAAAATTCTCACATGCTACAATAAAAACATTTCTAACCAATAATTTTAACCACCTACCAAACACCCTAGAAATTTTACTGATCATGATATGCCATTTAGTTACCTATGCACAGAACAGAATTGACTTTGGCCATTTGCACTATTAGAGGGTCCTTTTTCAGTAGTACTACAATATTTTGCAACTTTAAAATGTGCATTTGCAACCGCGCAATTTTATGATCATATTATGTATATTGCTAGTCATTTTCCGTCTGATCATCCAGTCCCCACTATCAATTAATTATGTGTCGTACTTTGTACTCGAACGCATTTGAATCTCCATTTATCAAATTAAGCAGTTATTAGTAGAATTGATTCCTTTACACTCACATCAAGCCCCTTTCAAACTGATCAAAATCCTTTCGTCGTTTTTTCAATTCTTGCTCTATAGTAAATTAGTAGTGTCAATCATAGATTCATATTCTTTCAACTTGATAATAATTTCTACTCTCTCTCTTTTAGTTAGTGGATATTAAATACAGACAAATTTTACCTATAGTTGTTTAAGATCAAACTTTAATAAAGTTTGATTACCTTACCTAGTTTACATCAAAAGATTAATGGGATCGTTTACATTTCATTGATTTTTTGTACTACTTGTGTCTGCAATTTGTTAAATTCTATGAAGGCATGATTAGATTCGCAAATTTTATTAGATTCGTAAATCTTACACGAATGTCATTAAATTTTTAACTATATTGGTTACTTTGACAACTATTCAGTTTGCGTATCGCATACTCTAATATTTGTGCTAATTTTGACGCACATATTTTTAGAAGCCAAACTGTTGAAATATAAAATATAATGATAATTATTGGCTTACCTTTTCAACAACTTAAGTGCTCATTTTAAGTATTCATAATCTAAAAATTAATTTATATTAAGAATGATAATAAGAGTAACAAACTCTATGATTAAAGCCAAAAGGGCAAAACTACTATGTATTTGGTTATTCATTAACTAGTCAAAAACTAAAATAAAGGGAAGAAAACCTTTTACCAAGTTAAGGGTCGCCTGATCACCATAATTTGCTTAATCAAACTGCATCAATTATATTCCATGTACAAAAATATTATGCAATATATGTAAGTTTTTAGAGGGTGCATTTTGTTCTAACATCATTAATTATTTTCTAAAAGAATAGATATTTGATCCAAAATTGTTCCCAGCAAAGTCTGAGTACTGATAAACTTCACAAACCAGTAATTGGAAACTTGGAGGTTGAAGAAGTTATTGCACACGTACTATGCAGAGGAACCTGGTCATTACGGGAGATTATGAAACCCCTATGTACAGAAGAGGGAAAAACCAAGCAGAGCACTAAACTAGTTACAGAAAAGAAAAAGACAAAAAAAAGTAAATAATAATAATAAAGCCCATCTTCCCCCCCACAATTAGCGGACCAAATTTAGCAAATCCCAAGAGTAGTAGTACTGCATTGAATGCCAATAAATATTACGTGGTACCATATGTTCAAAATTATTTTCCGGTCAAGAAGAAGAAAACAAGTTATGATCCGGTAGCTATAATATTTCAGATGCTGAAAAAATAGTCAAAGGAAAAACAGTATGTTTGATTCACTTGTTTGAACCGAAAAGATTTCAGTTCAAACCTAGTTCGGTATATGTCGAACCGATGATTCAAACTTCTATAAAATTAATCGAGGTTTAACCTCAAAAACCAGCTCAGCACATGAGCAGTATTCGCCTGGTGCGAGACACCATTCGTCGAACACCGAGAAGTGGACTAGTCCAAAATCTCTCACGCGCGCATGGCTGTACTCGTACAATATGGCACTGTGCACATGTCCAAGAGAGACATACACACTGTCCTCCTTTAGACCTATAACCTGACGGACTTATTGTTTGCCCAAGAATTTAATTTGGTCACCGTGCCCTCATAATTCATATGTATGTACATCCTAGCAGTAGTTACTAGTCAATTGTAATACAATACTGCCCGTTTGGTGTTATTCTTTCTTTTATTTACCTTTATTTCTTCCTTCTTATTTTTACCCAAAAACAAGGTTACAAAAGTAAAAGATAATAAGTGGCGTTTGGTACATCAGTTTGCACATAAACCCACGTACCAAAAACCCAAACCGATGTTTAGCATATATATCAAATTGGTTCTCTAGGTTGAACTGTCGAGATGATTTTGAAGATGCTCAAACTTTCAATTTGAAAATTTATTCTTCTAAATTCAACCAATCTTGATCTTTTTATTTTTACTGTAAACTTTTTGTTTTCTTAAATTCTTATTTTTAATAGAGTAAATTGTGCTATTGCGTCTTAAACTTTTTTTTTTATATAATACATTGTGAACTTTCAATCTTAACAAAATATACCATGAACTTTGAAATCAATAACAATTGAGAACCAATGGCTACTTTTTAATTTTCATTCAGTACTCTTTTTCACGTGTTAAGCTTCAATTTTTTTCTTAAAATGATAAGCTTTACTTTTAAAAAAACTTACATGTGAATCCTCTAATCAAAATTGTCTATGCTTTTTAATGCTCATTAGCCATTAAACCTCAATTGACAATGATTTCAAAATTTAATATGCATTTTGTCAAAATTGAAAGTTTGGCGTGTATTATACAAAAACTGTATAGTTTAGGGGTGCAACAACACAATTTACTCTTTTTGATACCATATAAATAACAATTCAAAATTTATTCCTTGTTTAGATTTTACACTTTCGAACGTCAATTTAGATTGCAATTTAAACCACATAGTTTAAATAAAAAAGGATCAAATCATCATAATTGGAACCGGCAAACCAAACGAGACTGTGTTAATTTAGAGAAGCAATGCTTTCTTGTGTGATCTACAAAGACAAACTAGTGTTTGGTTCATGGATTTGGACCTAGAATCTAATCTAGCTTTGTGTTTACAGGAGAAAAATGTGTAGTTTGAATTTTGCAATCCAATTAAATCCATGATTTCAAGATTTGAACTCTACTTAATTCGTCCATTTTTTAACCTTATGCAGTAATCAAAAGCAAATTAATGCATTCCACCTATACTACGTACCTTTTTTAACAGTTACAACCATTTAATTCAAACTATTCAAATACAAATTTAGATTTTATTTTCAATTTAGATATAAAATTTATTAGTGTATCTAAAGTGCAATTGCGATCATAATCTAAAAGTGTATTTAGTAACACAGTTATAATCAAAAGTTATCACAAATTTACTGTAGCATGTGAGAGCTTTACACTGTGGTATACTTTTGTTTTTCACTATAACTTTTGAAAGCTTTATACTATAACAGTTAAAATGATATTTTTTTAATGGCATTGCTAAACACTCTCTAAGTACTTCAAATCAGCTGAATTGTTAATATCCCGCCTATTAGAAAGGATTGAATCAAACTAAAAATTTTAGCAAAAAGATATGACAACCAAACGGTACAAATTTATCATACATCGTGAATTACAGTACTAATTACTGAAAGGATAATATTATTATTCTATATCCTTCGTCTGAATATATACCATTTTTGTCTGCAGTGAAAACTTTTTTTTTCCCTTTACCATTTTCTATAGTCACAACCAACCCAATTAAATGCTGCTTTTATGTATATCCTGATCTGACAGCTAAAAAAATATCCACTAATTACAAGCCACCCGAAATCATATACATTAGTTGCACAATATCCTGAATTAGATAGATGATAAAATATTCTTGGAGTTACATATATTACACATCAAAATGAATTACAATTTGTCCAAACATATTACATCAGATAATTATAATCCACGATATCCTATCAAGGTTGGGGCCTTGCATATTCTGTCTCTGTCAAGTCACTCTTACTTTATTGCTTTTTTTGAATATTTACAAATGGAAAGCAAACTCTCTTTCAGAGGGCGGTCACTTGGATACATTTGATACTCGTCTCGTCCTCTTCCCCATCATCACATGCCACAACTCATTAATGCCATGGTGAAAAAAAAAAAGAAAAAGGTTAAAAAAAATACTTCTGAGCAGCTAATTAGCTCATACAAGCGTCACACTGGTGTTGAAGAAAGAGAAATATAATGTGTTTGAAAGGATGTCGAAAACTGTTGAGTAAAATTATTTTTATTATAGTATATAAAAATTTTATTTTGTTTATAATTAAAAAAAAGATAGAAACCTTTTGGATAACATAAAGATAGTGTAGTACGAGATATAATATAACCAGCTGTGCTTGATCATTTTCTTGATTGATTAACACTTGAAGATCTTCTTTTCACAAGGGTGGGGGCTACGTGTTCTTCTCGTGCCCTACATATTTGTCCTCTTATGTCAGACCCAAATAAAGCTTGTATAATTGAGATATTTATATATATATACAAACACACACACACGCGTATGGAATTTGGAGTCATATATGACAATTTCACATACCCTTATCTGTCTTTTGCAAATCACGCCATGAAAATTACCCTCTCTATTTAATTAATTATATATATATATATGTGTGTGTCCATATAGCATTTGTTGACTACTTAAGGAAAGTGTATGAGAAATTTAGTTTCAACTCATTGGTTTCAATTCAAATAATATAAAGCTCTTGTATGTTACAATATAAGGCAAAAATGTGTTACAATCTAAATCTCTCATATATTACAATACTTTCAGTTATAATTTTTAGTTCCAACTCACTTTCAAAACACCCTTTTAAATTAAATCACTAGTCCCTTTCATGGGATTCATATTGTGTGTGTACGTGACTATGTGTACAATCTGATTTGTATATTATCTATTGTTAGGACCTTGGTGGATCAAGCCCTCATGAATTCCTAATTCACTCCATTTCATATCTGGTCAATGTGTAACATTTTATTCACGCATTTCCAAGAAGATACATATGAGACGTAATAATTTCCAATTAGTGTACTTATTGTATAATTAAATCATCTTTAAAATATATTAGATCTCAAGCACCTGCTATTAGTGGTTCTTGGCCACAAATTTGTATTTCATGACGATCACCATATGACACTCTTCTCTTGTCTCTTTCTTCCACTTTATGCATATCAAGCCGGCCCTAACCCACATTCTCTTCTTATTCTGTACAGATCTGAAATGATTCGACAAATACTGCCCAGAAATCTCGCTGAGAAATTTGTGCACACAGTACATAACAGATGCTAGGTTGCACCTCATTTATAGCTTCCTTTAAATGGAAACTCTAAGGTCTTAACCCTATATATACTCACAAACACACATTGATAGCCTTCGTCATGAGGTGCTTTTATGTTTTACAAATCTTTATCTCCTGATTGCTTCATTTTTTGTCACTTTGTGAGAACAGTGCTCTAAGCCTTTGTTTGGTTAAAGGGTTGAGAACAGTATGGATGGAGAGAGTTTAAAAGATGAACGATACTTATTTGTCTAATATTTACTATTGTATTTGCAAACCTGAAAGGATATAGTTGATATGTATTTATTTGTTGATAATTTCTTTGGACGGTAATATAGTTTTAGTTTAAAATTAAGTGTGATGGATTTGTTACATCCTTCTATTGTTGGAAGGAGTAATTTTTGTGGGCTTGGGGAACAGGTCATTCCTCCTCTCTATCATTTCTTCTCTCCGAAAACAAGGGGTTGGATCTCGTCCTTCAGTCTTTCCTTCCCTCAATCTCTCACTCCAGGTGATGGAATTGCTAAATTGATACTTTTCTCATGAAAATTTAATTAGCTTTATAGAGTTGATTATTAACGAGAATACATAAAAGACACTATTGATTGTATATGTTGGAAAGTTTAGATCGCACATCATGTTAGTTTTTACTCTATCACATGATATTAATTTGTAACACCTGATGTGGGGTCTTCAATTAGAACGACTGCATGGACATGAAGATTTTGTGAATCAACTAATCAATTTTCTAGCTTGCTGGTTCCGATTAAAATTTCTCTAAAATTAATTGTTATTTTCTCTTGAATATTTAATGTGATTGTCCACAAGAGAATTTGACAGAATATCTATTGTTGCCCGGTGAATTGGACCGTATATTATATCAATGTGCATGTATGTATATATGGTCTGATGATATATATGTTTTCTAGAAAAATATACCAAAGTCTAAAAAACATATATATAATTTGAACCTTTATATTTTTTTTAAAAGAATATACATTTGCACTTTTGTTTGTACATGATCACCAATGTCCTGGAACCAAGTACCAATTTGTGACAGTAAAATTATAATGAAGAATTTTTAGGTAAACGCGTTCGTGCCAAAAGATATTTTGCCATATATGATATGACGTTCCATCGATCGAGAGATGGAAAAAAAAGAAAAGAAAAGAAAAAAAGAATATATCAAAAGAAAATAAAAAAAGAACATATACTTTTGAGTCAATTTTTCTGGTAGAAATTATCTGAGCGGATTAATTAGCTGATCAGTTTGACCCCAACTCAAGTGTGGTAAAGCTGGTCGGCTCTTTCTCATTTGGGAAAATAGCTCCATGCACGATTTTGCTATTTAAGGCTCTCTCTCTCTCTCTCTCTCTCTCTCTCTCTTACATGTTAGGGAAAACAGTGTCAACCTGCAATGCAATGATGGATGGACTTGAAATGGGAAAAAGTTAACGGCGAGTAATTGCGAGACTTGGACATAATATGCATGATCATGGCTATATATACACACATACATATATATATATATATGATACCACGCAACGCAGGAATTAACTGCAATTTCTCGAATTAATTACTACAATTATTTTCTTTTTCAGAAAAATACATGATAAATAATTAATAAGAAGTGATCCTTCTGAATATTTCTGCTGCCTAATTAGTTTACTCTCTTTGTTCGTGATGATATGATGCCAAGTACTTCAGCTCCCTATACGCATTTATGAACGTTGATTAGTTACATTTTATATCAAAAGTAATAATATGAAATTCTCTTAATTTAGAAGTTAATAGAGAATTAAATTTCTTTTATACTTAATTATTGCATGATTAATTCACGTGATTCATGATATGTATTAATACTAGGTACTACTGCACTTATTCGAGGTGAATTGATTAGAGTTGTAGAGGGCTTGAATAAATTAGGGTTGGCATAATTTCTACTAATAGGTGTGGTCTCTATTAAACTAGGATGCGGTAGGTATGGGGGCTAAATTTAGCATAAAAATCAATTATATATACCATATCAACTGTTAATTATTGTGATGCTTTCCTTTACTAATTCAAATGCATATCCATAATTTTCCTTCAAAAATCAATATTTTATTTGATTCAATGATCTGTCGTTACTCCGCCTTTGAAAATAAAAATGGCCGTGACATATATATATATATATATATATATATATGCGTGTGTGTCTGTGTGTGTGTATAACACTAAGAACCTCAGATTTTTTTTTTTTAATCTGTTGTTGTTAGGACTGGCCAAAGTACCAATTCAAAGCATTCATGACAACCTATAGAATATAAGCATATAATCTCTAAAGGAATACTAGAATATTGGCATTCTCAATTTTCTATAGATAATTAGTTGTTGATGACAAACAGAATTAATGGAATTAAACCTCCATTATTGAAATTGACAATTCGCTGTAGAAGATTGGCTGTCTAATTAAGAACCCACAGAAACGTTTGTATTAAACTTCTGGTAGGGTTTAAATAATCTTTACCTTACATCCAAACCTTATTATGGGGAAAAAAAATAATATTTTGCATGAATTTAAAAAAAATTTGTAAAAATATAACGATCAAAATTGCATATAATTTTTTTGCACGAAGAAATTACATCACATGATATGTTTATAAGAAAGGAATTGAAAATAGCATTTTTTTAACATATAAGATAGTATCTAATGGCAGGATAACTATTGAAATATTTTTCACATTTTATAGTGTAAAATTACAAAATAATTATAATAATATTTTTTTGTTATTTATTAAATATTCTCTCTTTATTTATTTATTTATTGTTATTATAATTATAATTATTATTATTATTCGCTATAAAATTCCCATAGCCTGTAACTAAACCCGGGGCATCCAATATGCTTCTCTATGAGTTCCCATTACCAAAGATTTCCACTTGACCACATTATATTTTGTACAGAAAGTACCGTTTTGGTCACCGAGTTTTGCCTTTGTCCGTACAATCATTCACCACCATAATATATGGCTTATGCACTTTCCACTTAATAAAGAGTACTCTCTGCATTTTGGATCTTCAATTCACTTTATTCTTTTTAAAAACAATTCAAGTCACTTCATTTTATTCCTCCTATAGGAGATGGATATTTTAGTGACACCGCATGCAAGAAGGGAGTTGGAATCACAAGCTAAAACAAATATATTGTAGTATATAAGAGAAACATTGTAAAATTATTAGCTTGAACTACAAAATTACAACCATTACAACCATTGAGTAATTTGATGCTGAAGTTGAAGGTTGGTTATTTTTTCAGGTTGTTTGATAATTTACACCAAGATGTAGTGCTTGATAAATTTTTTGTTTATTAAAGTGTAAAAGTATATTATCCAACAACGAAATAACAAAAGCTCTAGAACATTTTTTTTTGGGAAAATTAGTATATGACTTACCAAACACTACAAGAAAAACTACATTTAACGACATATTATTTACGATATATAGTTTTTGAATGTCGTTAAAAAGTACATACAACTACATCTCCAACAAACATGCTGTTAATGACATTTAAAACAATTATTAACAACATCTATATAGACATCGTATTAAAGGTCTCCTTTTAACGACATTAAACTTTAACGACAATAGTTTAGTGTCGTTAAATTATTTAACAATAAGTAGGAGATGTGTCGTCAAAACCTTAGAGATTCTACGATATCCTTTATAGATGACATTTTAACCAATGTCGTCTATAAGAGATGTCATAGAATCTCCAAGGCTTTGACGATATCTCTTATTTGTAGTTAAATAATTTAAAGACACTAAACTATTGTCGTTAAAAGGAGAGCTTTAATACAGCATCTATATAGAAGTCATTAATTATTGTTTTAAATGTCATTAATGACATCTTTGTTGGAGATGTCGTTGTATATATTTTTCAATGACATTCAAAAACTACACGTTATAAATAATATGTCGCTAAATGTAGTTTTTTTTGTAGTAAAAATAACCTTAGTAACTATAATTTTAAACTTATTTTGGTTAAATAAGTTTTTAGATATAATTGAGAGGACAATTAATATAAAAAAACTTATTTTGGTTGAATGAGTTTTTAGATATAATTGAAAGGATAATTAACATAAAACTTTTTTGCAAACTAGTTTTGCTAGGGCTTTGAGTTTTCATTAATCTCTCTCACATTAAGAGTTTAAACTGATAATATTATAGCACGTGAAAATTTTGCGTTGTAGGATCTTGTTTACACTATAACATGTGAGAGTTTTACACTATTTAAGTTGAAACTAATAAATTTCAACAAATTTTGCAAAGCACCTGTATAGTCTCTCTATGTGAAGATTATATTGCAACTTGTTTTCGATGGAAGGTAAATCTCTAGTATTCTGTTTGGCAGAGTTTCTTACAAGTTATTTTTGGATTGGCTTTCTAGGTCTAAAAGTTGTTTTTAAAAGTGTTTGAATGATCCTGTTTGAGGTACTTTGGTACTCTATGCACTTTCAATCAAAGTCAGAAAATATGACGTTTTAAAAAAAGTACTTCAAAAGTAGACTTTGAAACTTAAACTAGAATTTTAATAAGACATACCTTAAAAAAATTCTAATAAGACATTATAAACTTCGTCATATTATTTTTATTGCATAATGAAAAATTTTAAAACTATTTTGATTTATTTAAGTTTTTCTAAAATCATGGTTTTAAACACCTACTTGAACGCAATAGCTTTTACTTCTCTTATTATATCAAGAGAAAGCACAAACAAAAACTCTCACAAACGGACCTTACGCAAGGAATCTCATTGGTGGCAAGTTGACAACCGCATCGTTCGTAGCCTGACATACCAAGAGATCACAAATTTTCTCATCTATAATTTCCTCTGTTCATACACGTGTCTTTGAAAAATGTTGTCCTTCCCGTAGGGTGTCAACTAGTGATGCAAAGTGGATCTATTACTCCGTCCTGGGCCTCCCTATGAAAGCCCAAATCACCTGTTACAACCTAATGGGCCATAGATCTAAGGCCCAAGAAAGATCCAAGTTTTTATGGATCTTAGTCCCACAAACGCCCATGAAACTTTCGAATGGTTCAGACGGGATTTATTCTCGATTGCTAGCCGCCGTTAATATCATAGCAAATCGCCATAACAAGAACAAATTAACTTTATAGGCCAAGAAATTGCTTGAATATTCTTGTGACTAAAATACTAAGAAAATAATTAAATAAAGTTCATTACCAATTCACATATATCACATATATCACAGTTCATACTTCATACTCCCTCTCTTTACAATTTCTCATATATGATATATATTATATAGCCATGTATAGTACCAATAGCATTCAAAAACAAAATAAAAGAAGAGAAAAATCAGAATATTTTCAATTAACCGTGATTAAAATTTAATTTGAAAAATTTTCGGAATCTGAAAAACAAAAGAAGCTTCCTTTCTGATCTTTTCCATTATTGACGATCTTCCTTTTATCGGCCGTTCGTAGGGCAAATATAAGCTCAAGAGCAGCCTCTTCAAATCTAAACTCCTTTTCCTCCTCCTCCTCCTTGGACTCCGTTCTTTTGTGTCGTTTTACGTCGAAAACTGCCGGCGGTTTCTTCCTCGGTGCTGGCGGGCACACCGTCGGCGTCGGGATCCTGCTCCCGCTGTCTCTCGGCGTCACGCACTCCTCCTCCTCCTCCACCTCCACCTCCATCGTCGCCGTCGAAACCACCAAATTATCCACCTCCATTTGTTTTCTCTCTCTCTCTCTCTAAATCTGGTGAAACTGAAAATCTAATAATGAAAAGTGTAGAAGTATAGTATTTATAATAGATATGAATATGATAACGTATTAGGTTTAAATTTAGAAAAGGAGATCTCCATAGGATTTTTTTTTTCTTTTTTTGAAGCCGGTATTTTACTATTTATTGGAGAGTTCGTGAGTTATTATCTAGAGAAGTGAAAACGTGTGGTGGAAGGAAAGCCATTGATTTGAAGCCAAGTCTGACGGGGATCTGACGTGTTCGAATGGCTTCCGGCCTTTTTGCCACGCTGGACAGATCTTGCGGTCAGGGTTTGCGATTGAATCTTGACCACACGTTTTTTTGGCGGTAAAATTTGTATTGATTATTGAGCTCTGCGGATGTTTATCGTCATGTATATTCCATAGCCAAACCCTTTTTTTAAATATATATATATATATATAGTGACTGTGTAGCCAAATCGTTTATTTGCTCCCTTCAAAAAACATTATTTTTCAACAGATATTAAAAGCTGTTTTAATTTATTTTAAATCAAGTTTTGATTAGTCTTCGGGTCTTGAATGCTTGATATAGTCACGTACAATTTTTGAAATTTGAGGCCGTCGTATTTAATGCGTCCAAACAATTTGACCTTTTATACCAATTTTTTTTCTCTGGTGCAAATATCTATTTCGTATTATTTTCAAAAAAAATATCTATTTGACATTTAATACATAGAGTTTTCTTCCTAGAAATTGAATAACTACATTTGGTAGCATTAATAAAAAAATTGCTTTTACCAACACCAGATTAATTATATAATTACGCCTCTTAGTTTTAATTATTTTTTAATTTATCTTTACATTTTAAAAAATTACAAAAGCATCTTTTAAATTTAAAAACTTTATTTCAATTTAATCCTTATGAATTAAAGAAATTGAGTAAAACAACATAATCACCCTTAAACCGTATATGAAAAATATTCTATAGCTTTAAAAATATAAAATAAACTAAGAAAAAAGTCAAAATTCAGAAAACATCAAGAATTTTTTTTTTTTTTTAATTTTAGACAAATCCTCAACGAGAGGAGGGGGGGTGTTGGGGGTGGGTGGGGGGAGAGAGAAAGAGAGAGAAAGAAAGAAATTCATAGCATTCAACGGTTGCATATAATGACCGAGACAACAATCAGCATTCTTTACTCACAAGCAACAAGCAACTTAATTTAACAGCTATATATCTTCCAAAAAAAGAAAAAAAAATTGACGACTACTCTTCCCATTCTTGTTTTTCAGATCCGCTCACAAGAAATGTCTCTTTCTTTTATCTTCCTTTTTTTTCTTTTTTCTTTTTTTTTTTTTAAATTCTTTTTTCAGCTCAAAAACAAGAGAAAATGCCTCTAAGGGTACATACTATTTACATTTCCTTTACCAGAAATTGTTAATTTCATGATAGTTAAAAAAGTAGTAACTGTAATTTTCACGACAGTTTTTTAATCGTCGTAGAAACATAGAACTTGATCCATGTTTTTTAGACTACAAAAGTCTCCATGACATTTTTATAAAAACCTCATGAAACAATGATACACCACTGTTTTTGATAAAAACCACCTTGATGACTTTTTTGTAAAAATAAAAATTGCAAAAAGTTTAGTTTTCCTACGGGTGACTAATCTTGTGTATTATTTATTACCAAAGTAAATAATAAATAAATATTTACAATGCATTATAATCTAAAATATAAATGTATACAAGGTTCTACGCACTTTATTGAATATGTCTATTTTAAAAAATTGACTTATTCTAATTTAATACACCTACATCATCAATTTTATAATATTTTTTACTATATCTATACGATACCATTATAAGTTGTAGTTTGCTATGTCTTGCTTAGGAAAATATTCTAACTCTTATTCCCCCAGGACGTTCTATTTCCTTGATTCACAGTTCGATTGGCTGCAAACAGTGAAACAAAAAATTAGGCAATATCATATATTCCATCACTAACAACAAAAATAATAGACATTGCAGTCTCTTAATTAACCAAAAAAAATGCAACAGTAAAACATAAAAGGGTTGGTTTGGCCACCAAAACATTGGAACTCGCGTATAATCATAGCGATTTTAAGGTTTTACGTCAGAGCTTTGTTTAGAAAGCCGCTTCCACTTGGAAAATTGATATCTTTTGTAAAAAAAAATGGTCACTACTAACTTTCTAGTCAAACTAAAGCTTCTGGGTCTTTTGGATGGTCTCTAAGAGTCATTGACTCAGACATCTATGCCTTGTTGTTAAACAGTAGATTGACTTTCTTAGTTTATAAAAAATACTTTTATACTATATGTTATTTTTAATAATCAATACAAAAGTAAAAGTATTAAAAACACGTTGACCATGATTATATCTCATGTTGTGTCCTTCCACGGAAATAACTTTTGAGTTTAGTCACAACAGTTCCTTTGATCTAACATTTTTCTTATTTTGATGAGCAGAACAATATGGAAGATGTGGAAGAATACAACAAGTATGGTGAAAGAGGAGTCTGCGGATATCCACACTAGAAAAAACAAAAGCATATATTATTTGGGTTTTGTTCCATTTGATGAACCCACTAATCAAGCAAGCCTTTTTTTTTTTTTTTTGTGCGTGTGTATGCAACAACGGGGGATTAAATGTGATTACAAAATTTGTTATTGGGTAAATTTATCCTGAAAAGCCTCTTGCCAATGTAGCATTCAAGATTTATGGCTATATCAGCATGTCACAAGTTCTTGGATTTCTTGGTAACTTCAAATTGGGTCGTTACATGAAGATCCCTCTCAAGTCCACGTTTATTGTTCACGTAACAATTTCAAACGAATGTGTTTTTCATTTTTCAAACCGAAATAATGCTAAGTAATTGGTAGAATAGTTATTCACTCATGGAATGGTTCTTTCTTTTCTTGTTTTATGTTTCAGCTAGTTGAGACTGTAGTCGCTTCAAGTGTTTACTTTGGAACGGCATGGTGGCTTCTCGGCACCGTCCCTAACTGCCCAAGGGCAGTCCATGGACATGCCCAGGCGACGATGTCTTCTACAACGCTTCCATCATGTAGGGAGTGGTGGGACCTGCAAGGCTGCTCACGAAGCAAGGCATATGCCCTGAAATGAACTGGTTGTTCGTCATTGGGCTGCTCGCGCCTGTCCCAGTCTGGCTATTGTCACGCAGATATCCCAACAAGAAGTAAATCAGTTACCTCAACATGTCAATCATCTTTGCAGCCACTGGAGGAATGCCGCCATCGCTCTCGGTGAACTACATTACACGGGGAGTTGTCGGTATTTTCTTCAAATTCTATGTCTATAGAAAGTACAAAGGTTGGTGGGCAAAGCACTAACTATATCTTATTAGCTGCTCTTGACGCTGGAGTTGCTTTTTTGGCTATTCTCCTCTACTTTGCCCTTCAGTCTAAGTAAATTTGGGGTCCTAATCGTTGGGGTCTTGCAAATGGTGATCATTGCCCCTTGGCCAGCTGCCCTACAGCACCTGGGGTGGTAGCCAAAGGTTGTCCAGTTCTTTGGCAACTCTAAGTTTGCCTCTTCTTTTTTGTTTTGTTTTTTTTTTCCTACTACTATTATTGAAATCTGGGAGGAGAAAATTTTGATTATATTTTGGATGTCTTCTTTTTCCTAGGGACACTAGTTTTGAGTTATGATGCTTTCATGTTGGAGTTTATTATGCATTTTTAATGGAGGATCATTGCTCTATTTTGATCTAGATACATGTAGGAGTTAATTTGCTTGTTAGCAAGACGATTATCCTTAATGCCCATCTAATCATTTTAGTTCGGAGCATTTTTTTCATTAGATCCATAGAATCATAAATATCTTTAAATTAGTAGGGCTGTAATTATTAAAGTAAAACCATTCGTCTATTAACTAGTACTCTCTTCAATTAAAAAAATTATAAATATAGAAAGTGAACAACCTTTATTTAAAAAAAAAACACACACACACACACATCAACAACAACTATATTTCTTTGTCTGACTAGTGATAAAACATCCTCTTTTAGAGCTAAAATTGCCGTCTTTTTTGGGCGGTGAAAGAAGGATGTCAAGCATGAGAACATGGACCCTTTTTTTTTTTGTTTATTTTTCTTTCTTTCCTTTTTGTGAAGGATATTTGTATGAGATGCTATTACTCTTATCACGTTTAGGATGACCTTATGAGAGACGCTAGCTTCAACTGAAGCAAAGAGAAGAACAAATATTAATAACCAAAATAAGTAGTGTGTTCAATTTGCAATCTACTGAAATTCCATTTTTTAACGTGATCCGAACCAAAAAAAAAAAAAAATTGCTATGATGATGAACACAAATAGATGCAATTAGTGAGATAAAATCTAGCTATTTGAGCCTTGTTAAAGCGGCTTTCACCTCATCCCGCACCATAAACCATAAAGTGCTGGTCACACCCGTGCCCATTGGGGGTGATTTTGACATCCCCATACTCCACTTGTGTGTGTTGACCAAAGCATCGCCTTGGATTGGCAGCCATTAGCCCGCCTCTTCGGTTAAATGTCATCTCAAATGCGGAACACTTACTTGGCGCAAGTGCACCCTTTTCTGGTCATCGTATAGATTTGCAAGGGGAGAAAAAGTAAACCAATAGTATACTAAAATGATAAACTATGAAAAATGTTTAGCAAAACCTTAAAAAATGTAACCGGAAAGGGTATTAGATTGGAATAAATAAATAAATAAAAGAATTACTCATTCTTTTATGGCATTACTTTCCTATATTTTATAGTATTACTTACCTAATAGAAAGAGGTAAATAGCAGGTCTTTTTGAATCTTTACAAATAACAAGCTACAAATATTATATGTGAAACTCAATAAAGTATGGAGAAAATTACATGTTATGTCACACTTTTAAAAATTGTGTTTATTTATGCTAGACTTAAAAAAAGTTATACCACACTATTATTCATATTATATGTTAGGTTGTACTATAAATAAACATATGTGGTATTTATAAAAGGTAAGTCTTAAAAGATGAAATTTATAAAAATTCCCTTGAAGTGTATAGGTAAATTTGATATTCCATTTCTTTGACTATAAATAAATATCAGGAGTATTGGAATTCCATTTTCATATTGCAATGCCAACTCTCTAACTCACCCCTAATTCCTACGACTTGGGCCTTTCAATGTCCAACCTTCTGCTACTTGGCCCATTTGGATCCATTTGATGTAGAAGACAACGGCGAAGTACGGTCGTAAGTAAAAGAAGAGGAAGCTACTTCACTTGCCGAACCGGCGGGGCTTGAACCGCTCAGTCTGTAAAGAAGAAAAAAACCAGCACTGAGCCGATGGTAAAACACCAGAGAGCCTCCGAGAAACCTCTCCTCTCCTCTCCTTCTCTGGTCCCTTCCAAACGACAACGAAATGCCATTCGTCTCAAAGATACAACGACAATCCGATTACGCTCTCTTCTCCCCCTCCACACCCATCGTCATCGACAATGGCGCTTCCTATTTCCGAATCGGGTATCTCTCCCTCCCCTCAAGAGAACCAAAAAAACCCTAATTTTTTTTCTGGTTCGTGTTCTGCTTTGTATGTCAATTCAGTATAAAAAGCGTCTTTTGCGTAATTTATGTTGTTCTGGTTTGGCTTGAATTTTCCAGATGGGCGGGTGAGACTGACCCTCGCGTTATTTTCCGCAACATTGTCCAGAGACCTCGCCATAAGATCACTGGTAAAATCTCTCTCTCTTTCGCTCTCTTTGGTGCACAAAAAAGTTTTCAGCTTTTATGTTTTTGGTTGCCTAGGAATTGAGCTAAGAAAAAGAAGAAAAAAAAAGTAGTGTTTGTTGTTGAATTGAGCAATGTTTGTAGAATTTCTGACATTTTGGAAGGATCAAAAGCTGGGTGAATTCTCATGATAAAGAATACATTTTTGGGTTGGGGTGGCAATTTTTTGATGATCAAATGAGGTGATTTACTTGAATTCGTGACACAGGTGAAACTGTCACTATTGTTGGTGACCATGATCCTGCGCTGCTGAAATACTTTGACTGCACTCGCTCGGGGCCTCGCTCGGCTTTTGACAGCAATGTGGTTTATCAGTTTGAAATAATGGAATATGTGAGCTTTTTTATTATTGCTTATGGGGTTGATGTTCCTTTTTGAACTCTATGGATCCCTTTTGTCTTGGGGCACTTCCGAAAATTAGTTAAAGTCACATTCGACTTGAAAATCATACATGAGATGCAGGGAACTCAATTTCAGTTTTGTTTTTATTGTTGGTACTCCATTTATGCTTCTTTATTCTAATCTTTAAATGATTTATAAATTGTGGTCTAACATACATATTTTTTATCATAGATTCTTGACTTTGGCTTTGATCGTTTGGGTGCAGAAGGATCACAGGTATAGATGAAAAAATGAGATTGCTTTTTTTGTTTGTTTTATGTATTTCACCGCAAAGGACAGGGATTATTTTAGTAATATTTTTCAGCATTTTCTACTCCATAAATCCTCCTTATGGCTCAGTATTTTTTGTTGTTCTCTAGCGGTTTGGGTAAATCTGTGCTTTACAGGCACAGTGTTGGCTTTTAGTTGGTTTTCTTGTGCAATACTGGGTTATTGCTCATATTCATTTACACCCTCGGCTACATTTGTATCCTAAATGGGAATGGCTGATCATTGATATGAGTAGAGTTGTTTTTAGATTGCGAAGAGGTTCTACTAACAGTTGAGCAGTTTTTTTTGGGTTATTTTTCTTTATGTTGCTATGTACATCCAAGTTCCTTTTCTTGACTTTTTTGTTGCTTTCTGAAGGTTTCATATTATGTCTGTTTGACCCTTGATTCAATTTTCATTTGAAGGCAGAACAGATTGAGCATCCTATATTGATTACTGAATGTGTTTGCAACCCAGTTCATTCTCGTAGTAAAATGACTGAACTTCTCTTTGAGACTTATGGAGTTCCATTGATAGGTAACAACATCAACTTTCGCTATCCCAGAAAACTTGACCTCTAGCGGGTGGGCAAAAAAAAAAAAAAAAAGCAAAGAAAAGTCTATATGTTTATCCTGACGAGTAGCCATTATGTTTTCTGGTCGTTATGGATGGGCTTGGTCTTGTGATTATATATACACATATAGTTGTTTGTCATTTCTATGTTGTAATGATGCTTTTTTTGCTGGAGTTTAAAGCTTATGCATCTTGTGTCCTTTACTATGTTTGCTGCTGTCTGAAGACCTTTTTTTTTTTTTATCTTGGGGGGTGGGTTTGGGTTGGGTTATTATCTTTCACAGCATATGGTGTTGATGCTGCATTCAGCTACAAGTATAATCAACAACATGGGATTTGTGATAAAGATGGTCTTGCTATCTGCCCTGGATTTACAACTACTCATGTTATCCCAGTATGATTTTCTAGCTTGGTATTGCGTTAATTCATTCAATAGTCCTAATTAATGTAGTATTAGTAGTCTGAAAAAAATTAAGTGCGACACGTGTGGGTGGTCGCCAAATTTGTCCATTAGCAGACGTTATGTCTCTGCATGAAATGAAATAATTCTCTTGTGCACAGGTCAGCGTCACATACTTTATCTATCATTTTCATTTTCTTAAACAAAAGCAAGTTGCTCTTCTTGTTCATTACAATGTTAGACAGAGTTATTTATGACTTTTGTTTCCTATTGAAGCTTGTCTTTGCTTCAGGCATAATCAATAAGTGCCAAATCTTTTTACATTAACATCTGGTTTGTACTTTTTCCAATCATAAAACTTGTGCAAATGTCCAGTATTTATGAATCCGTTTCTATGCTTTGTACAATATTTCATTGAGGGGACGATAATTATGTGCTTTTTCGACTCCAGTTTGTGGATGGTGAGCCAGTTTATAATGGGTGCAGCAGGACTAACATTGGCGGATTCCATGTTACTGATTATCTGAAGCAACTACTTTCCCTTAAATACCCCCATCACATGTGAGTACATATGGATAGATTTTGGTGCTTTGAAGTAGTTATATTTATAAAATTTCTGATAACATGTATAAAATTTAATAGGGCTAGGTTTACATGGGAGAAGGTTGAAGACCTGAAAATGGAACACTGTTATGTTTCTCAAGACTATGGTTCCCAAGCTCGACTATTTCAGGTAGTCATAATTGATCGTCCACCCTTATGCTCTTTTTGTCATTATAGTTATCAAACTCTAAAGATGTGCATTTTAATCTGTTGAAGACCGGGACCAAGGAAGCGGAAGAGAAAACCAGGTGCTGGCAGCTTCCATGGGTCCCCCCTCCGACTGAGGCCCTGCCCTCAGAAGAAGAGATTGCAAGAAAGGCAGCCATTAAGGAAAAACAAGGTCAACGCTTGCGAGAAATGGCAGAGGCAAAGAGGTCTTCTAGGATAAATGAACTAGAGAACGAATTAAACGGTTTAGAATTTCTCCTGAAGCAGCTTGAGCAAGTGGACGAGGATGACATACCATCTTTCCTGTCAGCAACTGGGTATGCTTCAAAGCATGAAATAGAAGCTGCCATGGTGAAGGTAACACAATCTTTACGAAAGGCAAAAGGTGAACCGAAAGGTGAACAAGCTGAGGCTGAGGATAAGGCTGATCCTACTTTGGAAGAAAAATTTCCTCTTATTAATGTCCCTGACAACATGCTGACCATGGAGCAGGTATGCTTTTATGTGCTACATGTTTATCAATGTTCTCGATTATCTTGAGCCAGCTCTTGATTGCACTTGAGAATTACGTATATACTTACGTCTCTTTGCTTCCTAACACCTAACGTCTTTTCTTTGTATTCTCTTGACAGCTCAAGGAAAAGAGAAGGCAATTGTTTCTTAAGACCACATCTGAAGGCCGGCAGCGAGCTAAACAGAAGCGCCAAGAAGAAGAGTTGGAGCGAGAAAGGAGAAATCAAGAAGACGAATTAAAACGCTTGTATGTGCTAAGTGTAGATTCACACATGCTATAGTTGGAGTAGGAGCAACAACCGTCATAGTAGCAGATATCTATTTATTTAACGTACTTTGTGCTTTTAGAAGTAATAGAACTCTTTGTCCTCTACCTTTGTTCATTTGATTTTCTTTCTTCATGACGTAGAGAAAACCCAGAGCTTTATTTAGAGCAGTTGCATGCCAAATACAAAGAACTGTCCGAGAAAGTTGAACAAAGAAAGAGACTAAAAACAAATGGGGGACATTCACACAGAAACAATATATCTGGAGGTGTCGGCCGTGGCGAGAGGCTGAACGCTGCCCAGAGAGAAAGGATGCGACTTTTAACAACAGCAGCCTTTGATCGTGGTAAGGGTGAAGATACTTTTGGCGCAAGGGATGAAGATTGGCAATTGTACAAACTGATGAGCAAAGATAATGATGACGAGGATGAAGGACCCGATGAGGATGAAGCAGAGCTAGCTCGCCTATCCTCTAGGCTTCAGGTTAGTTTTATCTAGTTTATCTCACCGGTATGTTATGAAACCGCTATTCTATTCTGATTGTTGTCAATCTCCATGTTATGACGGATTCTTTTTGTGGCAGGAAGTGGACCCATCTTTTGTTCCGAGGTCAGAAGTTGGAACCTCGCAGCCTGCTGAAGTTCCACGGTTACGACTTCTCACTAAAGAAGATTACCAGATTGTTCTCGGTGTCGAGAGGTTCAGATGTCCTGAGATATTATTCCGTCCCAATTGGATTGGCATCGACCAGGCAGGGTTAGATGAGGTGGCTGGAGTCTCAATAAGGAGGTTGCCATCCAAGGACCAAGAGTTGGAGGAGAGACTGACTAGTTCAATATTCATGACTGGGGGCAGTTGTCTTTTTCCTGGTATAAGCGAGCGCTTGGAAGCCGGGATCCGGATGATTAGGCCTTGTGGTTCGCCCATAAGGGTGGTGAAAGCAATGGATCCAATTCTCGATGCATGGCGGGGAGCATCTGCCTATGCTGCTTCCCCCGAGTTCTTGACTCAAACTTTCAGTAAGGCGGACTATTACGAGAAGGGTGAAGATTGGCTTCGGAGATACCAATTTCGTTATACATTTTGATTGCTCTAGTGACGTTGCTTGTTGTATATTGTCTTTTGTACCAGATGGCTAGAAAATTAATCTTAATTTAGATTATCATTTGCCTATGGCTGATGAGGTTTTAGTGATAAAGTTTTACAAGTTACACAGGATTGTGATCTTTCAGTGGTATCACAAATATTCTGTACCCTGATCAAATGGATGTTATCAATCAAACTGATGAAACCGACTAATCTAGACAAATCTAAACCAATCAACTAATTTGTTATTTGGATAATTTGGAAGTATTTTCATTTATATATATATATATATATATATATATATATATGTTTTCTTTATACTTTCGAGCTTCATCCTTGCTTAAGCCTCAATGATTTGAATAAAATTATAGCCTTTTTGGTTGTTTTTGTAATGACTTTTTTATTCTCCAAAACTAAACTTTAATTACGGCTCTTAAAACAAATTTCTGACTCCGCCCGCTACTTCGATAATGACAATTAGCACTACTAATGTGGTTTATTATTTTACAAGTTCATACGTGATTCTGATTTTACTAAAATCCATTAAAAACAAGGAAAAAAATGCATTTGATGAAGAGTAAGTAATCCTTACACTGACAATCTCTAATTTATGAGACTGCAGGGATGACTAAGCTTCAAATTTCTTATTTTTTTTTATTGATTTCTTTGTCATGTTTTGGTAAGATTGAAATACTCATTAAATGACCAAAGCACTTCTAATTATAACCATCCTAATAAATAATATTAGCTTTTAACCTAATTAAATTCGATTTTAAAATAAATAGATTCAAATAGAATCAATAAAACATTGCATCAATACCATCAGCTCATGCAACATCATGTTATCATGCACATTATGATATGATAGTTGGTTATTAAAAAGTTATAGCTACAAGCCCTCATCAGTAAATAAATAGCTTAACCTCAACATAATTTGTAACCAAGATTACATCCACCAAAAAAAAAAAAAAAAGCACAAACAAATAAGCCAAATAATTAAGCGACATTCCCGTAAAAAAAATAAATAAAACTATAAGATTGATAGCAACGGCTACTTTCTCTGGCTTTGGTAAAAGCTTGGGCAACACATTTGACCGTTGGATTAACTAAACGGCACAGAATACCGAAAAGTGATTTACTAAAAATAAAAATAGAAATAAAAATAAAAATAAAAGAATTACATTTCCTAATCCGCGCCTATAAACCCTACCAAAATTCGACCGTTGCAAGATCTTCCGAGAAGAAACAAAAACCCCTCTTTGCTTGCAGAGAGTGTTTCCTTTTTCTTTTTTTTTTCTCTCTTTCTCTCTCTTCCTCTTTCTCAGGCCACACAGAAGATTATAGAGAAGAAGAAGAAGAAAAAACGACCTTCGAAAAGCCCTAAAAATGGATTCCCCACAAACAAGGAAAACGGGACTGAATCTCCCAGCTGGGATGTCTGAGACATCTCTCCGGCTCGAGACTTTCACCTCGGCATCGCTCTGGGGGATCTCAAGCCTGTCGTCGCCTTCATCGAAGTCCTCGACTTGCAGCGACCGGTTCATTCCGTGCCGTTCGTCGTCGAGGCTCCACACATTCGGGCTAATCGACAAGGCCTCGCCCGCCAAGGAAGGCGGCAACGAGGCCTACTCGAGGCTTTTAAAATCGGAGCTCTTCGGGTCTGATTTCGGGTGTTTTTCTTCCCCTGCAGGTGGCGCCGGGAACCAGGCCTGTTCAGTTTCGCCGATGAGCAGTCCGAGCAAGAACATGCTGCGGTTCAAGACGGATTACCCCGGACCGAGCTCACCATACTCGCCTTCAATTTTGGGGCACGACAGCGGGTTCTCCAACGAGTGTTCGACGCCTCCGAAGCCGCCTCGCAAGGTTCCCAAGACACCCCATAAGGTCAGCCATTAATTAGTGTTAAGTCTCTCTTGAGGATCAAGACTGCCATGATATTTGCAATTAATTTTGATCTTGATTCGATATAGAACGTTACTTTTCCAATGAAAAAAGGGGAATACATTTAGCTGAGTCTGGATCTAAAGCCTAAAGGTTGAATCTTGTGCTCTTTGGTCCGAATGCGGATCAATGCCTGCCATGAACACCAAGTTCTTGGGTCAAATCAAAAGTTTCATGTAATTATTTTTTTCTTTCATCATTTGTCTGTTTATTTTTTCTTTTCTATTCATCTATGGATATCATTTTTTTTCTTTTTAATTTCTTCCTTAAAAAATATAAACTTAAGTATTACTGTGCGTTGTTGTTGTTGTTATTTGGGTTTTTAGATTTGAAATTATAGATAGAAGCAGAAAACAATTTAAAATATTGGGTACAATTAAAATAAAAAATTAAAGGTGTAAATGAAAATTTTAAAACACTCCAGAAAAAGTCATTAATCAAGTTAACCGAGAGTGAAAACTGCAAAAATTGTTTGCAGGTTCTTGATGCTCCATCACTTCAAGATGACTTTTACTTGAACCTTGTGGACTGGTCCTCCCAAAATATTGTTGCTGTTGGATTGGGCACATGTGTTTATCTATGGAGTGCAACAAACAGCAAGGTGATTTTTCCAACTAAGCTGTCCTTGTTTGCCCAACTAGATTTGGCTAAAATGGCAACGTGAATTTGTGAAGTGAGTGACATTATTCTTTTTTCAATCTTTTTTTTTTTCTCAGGTGACAAAGTTGTGTGACTTGGGACCTAATGATGGAATATGCTCTGTCCAGTGGACCCGGGAGGGTTCATACATAGCAATTGGTACAAATCTTGGCCAAGTTCAGGTACTCAATTTGCACAACAACTATAGCTTTTTCCTTTTTAGTCGTATGCAAATTTGGGAGTGATCAAGAATTTTTTGGGGCTTCTGTTTAATAGGTTTGGGACGGTAGTCAATGCAAAAAGGTCCGAACAATGGGCGGGCATCAAACAAGAACGGGTGTTTTGGCATGGAACTCGTGTACTTTAGCTTCAGGTAGCAGGGACAGGAACATTCTTCAACATGATCTCCGGGTCTCCGATGACTTCACTAGCAAGCTTGTTGGCCACAAGTCAGAGGTAAGAAGTCTTTTGAAAGCTTAAGAACTAATCATAAGCTACAGTGTTTTTGTATTCTCATTACTTGTGTTGACATGACATCATTCAAACTTTTATGTTTAGTTAAGATTTTCTTGTAGAAAGAGATTCAGAACAAAAAACGAATGCAGTCGGTAATGATGAAATATTTTCAAAATCTGAGACTGAATTTTCATGCTCATAGGTATGTGGGCTAAAATGGTCTCCTGATGATAGGGAACTCGCTTCTGGCGGCAATGATAATCAGGTATAGCACTTCTAGTGCTTTGAATTCTCTTGTCCATCTTCAATGTTTAGCACCCACAACTCAAACAATTATTGACTCAATGACTTTATGTCCAGCTCTTGGTCTGGAACCAGCACTCTCAGCAACCAGTGCTGAAACTTACAGAACACATGGCAGCTGTCAAGGCCATTACTTGGTCACCCCACCAGAGCGGCCTTCTTGCATCTGGAGGTGGAACGGCAGATAGATGTATTCGCTTCTGGAACACTACAAATGGCCACCAATTGAACTGTGTTGACACAGGAAGTCAGGTTTATATTTCCTCAAGTTTTCATTCTTATTTCTTTTCTGTGTTTGTTTTCTTTATAATACCAACCATGAAGAAAGATCTCATTAACGTAACAACCATCATAATGCAGGTATGCAACCTTGCCTGGAGTAAGAACGTTAATGAGCTAGTCAGCACTCATGGGTATTCACAGAATCAAATCATGGTGTGGAAGTATCCATCAATGGCAAAGGTATAGAATAAGTGTATTGATTTTTTACAAATAACTATATACTTTTGTCTGTAACTACAAAAGATTTGATTCCATCAATAAATTTTCTTCTCTAAATAGGTAGCGACTCTAACTGGCCATAACATGCGAGTGCTCTACCTTGCAATGTCACCAGATGGTCAGGTAAGATTATATACAAGATATAGTAAACAAACAAAATTTGGGTTTCTCCTTGCTGGGAAAGATATGCTTCAGAACCTAACTAAACTAGCTTATTTTTGCAGACGATAGTTACAGGAGCAGGCGATGAAACTCTTCGGTTCTGGAATGTGTTCCCATCCATGAAAACTCCGGTGAGCATGACCGATCCCAGATGAAATATCCTCTTACTTAGATGAAACTCACATTTTCTCACCGAAATTTTTGTGGTTTCCCACGGTTTTACTATAGGCAACTGTCAAAGATGTTGGTTTCTGGTCATTAGGAAGAACCCAGATTCGTTGATGTTCCTGCATGCATTGCTGCACATAATTTTATATGGAGATCCATGAGCACCCGGCCGAAAAGGTGGGGGAAAAGATTAACATAAGTTATTCATTTTTCTGGAGATGGTACCATGAGTGGCGTCTTCAGAGACTTATATATATATATACATATATATATATATATATATATATTTTTTTTTCTTTTTTCTTTGATAGCTCTGTAAAGTGTGGCCCTAGAATAGCGGATATACAGATTTGAATTTATACATTTATATTCCAATTGAAACTAAGAAAACTAGTGCAACTGGAACGTGTAATTCTTCATTTTCGCCAATAAATAAAGATTTGAGTTTTCTTTCACTCTTCAGAGCAAAAATTTAAAACCCAATCCCCCCACATGGTATCGTTTAATTCTTCTTTTTCTGGTAAGAAAAAATTAGGCCTCATACAAAAATAAAACTATAAATCAGATCAAATCTGAACTTTTGTTACAAAAACAATGCTCTCTGCTGCCTCAGACTAAGCTACATACATAGCCTTATTAGGCTAACCAATTAGACAATCCAGATAAATATCCAAAAATGTGTGCGAGTATATTTCCTCACAGCAGCGAAAAAAGCAAAGCCAATTCCTTTGTATTGCTTGTCCTCTTGTTGTTTGCATGGTTTCTATACCTTTTTCTGCGACTGCAGACCTTGACATATCAAATAAATCTCCCTTGACGAAGACCTTGTAGCTTTAGGCCTCAACCACGACGCCTTTCGAAACAATGGTTTGCAAATCCGGCTGAGTTCTGCAAAACAAATCGAGAACAAGTTTTAGAAGACGCTCGGAGCATCTGTTGAAAAGGTAGGGGAACAAAAGAAAAAGAAGAAAGTAGACCTTGCCCATCTTCACTCTCTAAAAGCTTAATCACAAGGTGACCCCCTTTTTGCAATATACCATTATCGCTGTCTTCATTTGAACAAGTAACTGAACCTTCCAAATAACCCTCCATCTGCACCGAGGCGGCTCTACCAATGGCGATATCGAGAGCTCGCATACCTAATTCGAACGATATAGCTGAATCTGTGGTAGTAATTCCAGAAACCGGGGGACACATATCGGAAAGTATCACAGAAAAACTTTTCTACAGCACAGCAACAAACAAACAAACAAGCAAGCAAGCAAGCAAACCAAATCACCTTTCCGTTTTGGAAGATCTAAAAACAATGCATGTAAAATAATTACTTCCATTTTTTCCGAGTCTGAAATACACCTGAGGAGAGAGTGCTCTTATTCGGTCCCTGGGGAAGTTCATGATATCAGCACAAACAGTTTGAACTCTTGAATCACAGTAAAGCTGAGGAACCTTTACCTTCTGCTCTGCATATCCCACATTTCACCGTATCAATATCCTTAAAAAATTGCCAGTGAAGCAACAAGTTTTAAAATTTAGCACCTAATTTTAACATTCTCAAACACAGAATGACAAAAGGCGCTAAACAATGAAGGAGTCAGACCTTGATATCAATGCCCACAACAACCCCACCTTTTGTGAGGGGACCCAAGTTCTGACAAGCTACCTGGTAACGATAGTTTCATTAGAAAATAACTAAAACAACATGAATCCCACAAAAATCGACCGAAAGAAAGAGGCCCATAAACATATATATATAATCGAGATTATTGGAGCGGGTGGTGTGGAAATGGGACCTGAAGCCAAGCACCAGGAGCACAACCAAGGTCGAGAACAGATGAGCCTGGTGTTATGAGTTTGTACTGCTTCTGTATCTGAAGCAGCTGAAAAATGCAAAATTTAATGAGATTTTGACCCCAAAAAATATTGAGAGAGAGAGAGGGAGGGAGGTGAAGGAAAGAGGGAAGGACCTTAAAAGCAGAGCGAGCGACATAGCCAAGGCGTTGAGCTTCTCTGTAGAAGAAATCTGGAGCTCCTGCCCCGCCCATCTCTCTCTCTAAGACTGTTTCTTTTTCTTTTTCCTTCTTTGCAAATGTAAAAACTTAAACCCTTTGGTTGAATCTTGGTTCATCTAAAACCCTGCAAACCCGAGTCAGACCCCAAAAAGAGAAAAAATTTCCATTGCCGGGATTTGAACCCGGGTCGCCTGGGTGAAAGCCAGGTATCCTAAACCGGACTAGACGACAATGGAAATGCGTGAGGTGGTTCCCTTTTTAAGCATGTATGGATGAAAAAATTTGAGTGTAACACACCATACTCCCAAAAAAAACAAAAAAGAACACACACACAATGATATTTTTAAGTTGTAAAGCCTAATTTAACACCCTAACAATTTATCACACTTTTGGTCTAGAGTTGGGAGCCAGGCGCTAGGTCGAGAATTTTTGAAGTCGTAATAGCATCTAACGCTACAATTCAGGATTGCATTTCAGTATTATTTTTCAAGAAAATAACCTCTATCTTTTATGCACTCCTGTAAATAGGAGGCTAGAACTAATTTGTGAAACTCAAGGAAAAAAACTATAGAGTATGTAATTTTTGTTGTATCTTTTTCTTCATTTTACAGCGGCTAAAAAAAAGGAGTTTTTATGTTGAGGGTGATTGACTATAAATTCTCATTTTACTTATTTTGAATTTTGTGTTTTTTGTTTTCAGTACAAATAGGATTTCTATTTCACAACAAATACAATGTGGTGATTTCATTCTCGGCGCTGCAAAAATGTTCTAATCTGATATTGATTCTAAAGGCTTGTGAATAATTTAGAATTGGATAAAATTGTCACTGACAAACCAATTGAAAAATAATTGTCATAAAAGTCAATACACTTTAAAGCTTTTTTTTTTAATCTTGATACAAAATGAGGACATAGAGAATATGTACAATTTAGAGGAAAAACACACACACAATATTGTTAAGTTGTATAGCCTAATTTAATGTTTCAACAATTTATCACATTTTTGGCGGAGAGTTGGGCATCGTAGCATTGGATTGAGGATTTTGGAAATCGTAATAGTGTCATGGCGCTTGGAAGCTAAGGCTGCAGTGCTAGGTTGCAAATCAGCGTTATTTTTTAGAAAAACTAAACTTTTCTTTTGATTATTCTTATAAATAAGAGATGCTAGAACTTATTTGTAAAAACTCAAAACATAAAAACAAAATTATAAACTTTGTGTAGAATTTTCTCTTATAAACTTCTTGTTCATCATATGGCATAATTTCTACAGCAGCTGAAAGTAGACGTAACCTTTCATGTTGAGAATGAACCATCATAAGTTTTGTGTGTGTTTTTTTATTTATTTTTCATTTTATATTTTTTGCTCTCTATAAAATTATGGCGTCTAATTTGCAACAAATACAATGCGGTGATTTCGATGTAGCAAAATTTTAACCGATAAACCAATTGAAAAATAATTGGCATAAAATTCAATACACTTTTAAGCTTCTTTTTTTTTTCTTTTAATCTTGATACTAAATGAGGACATAGAAAATATGCACCAGTTTTAAGTTTTTAAGTTTTAAGGTTTTTTTTTTCTTTTCTTTTCCTTTCTCGTTAACCGCTAAAGTTAAATTTTATTTGGGAGTTAACATGAGTTGTCGTTTATAGAGAAGAATCGCATCAATTATTGTTCCATCTTATGGTACTCATAGAGTTTAATACACAAGTTTTTTCTTCTTTTTTTTAATTATTATAGGCGTTATACACATAAGTTTCTTAAACATTTCTTACCAAAAAAAAGGTTTAAATATTTTAAAACTACTTTAGATACTTACACTTTAGAGACTCAAATTGATTAGGGGCTGTTAACACATCGAAAATGTTATCATACAATACTGGAGTCATGGTTGTATTGTTGTTGAAAAACCTAAATGTAAAACTTTTCTAAGGAAAAAAAAAAAATAACAAAACAATGGTTCCAGGCATAGTCCAACGATAATCCACGCGCAACTTTACCAAAACATGAAAAATTCAAATCTCTCGTTTTCAAATTAAATAAATAAATAAGGAAAACCCACATTAAAAAAATGGGGTGAGCTTTTCACCCACCCACCACGAACCACAAGTGTGCCTGTGGTGCAATTGTGCAACTGAAATACAAGAATCCTTGTGACTTAATTCCAGCCATTGGATAATTAAAAAAAAAAGTGTGACATATATATATATATATAGGTGCTGAATTTTTTTAAAGATTGAGATCACCTTACATCATTTAGGATACATTCTACGTTTTCACCAAAGCATATAAAATGACTTCCCTGCATGAAGAAGGCATGACAATCACAATATAAAAAATTGTTCAGCCAGATCAAACTCCACAAGAGGAATATATTAACTCAACCTGTCAAATCTCTGTCCCCTAACTATTAGAGGTGTATTATTATTTTGTCTCTCCTCCTCTCTGCGCCATACATATAATATACTTTAAAAAAATACGACTAAAATCATCTTCAATAATACATTCTCCGAACGACATCACACAATCCTGTACCAGCCAATCGACGTAACTGCTGACCTTCCTCACAAATGGAGGGCTGTTTCTCTCTCTCTCTCTCTCTCTCTCTCTCTCTCTCTCTCTCTCTCTATATATATATATATATATATATATCTATGGTTACATTCCCTGCATCTAACAGCTTGGTGACAAAAGCTAGAGAATATATATGCACCCAATTCCCCTTTTTTTTAAAAAAAGGCACCCAATTAGTATTCATGTGTGTATATATAAATTTTTAAAATTTATATTTAAAAATTTATAGGATATTTCGTTCTTATATTTAAAAATTTTAAATACATAAATAAGTATTGTATTACATTAATATACAGTAGCTCGCAATAAAAATTAAAGTAATCTTATAACCCCTATTAAAGATATCACCTTCTCTAATTCCAATAGGCATAAAAATCTATCTCAAACAATTTAAGTGTATTGATAAATTTTTGATTGATTAGATTTTTGCTTTTATAATTAGCCCCCATTGATTAAAATTTCTAATTCCATCACTGTTTCATTCATTAATATAATATCGTTCACAAGTTTATGTAACACTTAATTTGTTTTAGTGTAACACTTAATAACCATAGTTCAACACTTATAACATTGAGAGTTATGTCTATGTAAATTATTACACAAATATACAAATAATGTTATATTGGTGAATAAAAAATATTATAAAATGTTTCGAATTTGAGACTTTCCCAATATTTCTCGCTTTTATGGTATAATGTCGTAATATTAACTCAAATGCATGCCCAATACGGAACTGGGGGAGTTTCCATCCATCTTCACCGGAATCAAAGGGAAAAGAAAAGAGTGATTGATAGCGAAAGGAAGCAAAGAATAAGTGGCGTGAATGGACCAAGGGGATTGAAAGGCTGACTTTACTTGGCCACAAAACGACACATTTAGAAGGCGATGGATTGAAAGGCCGACTTTACTTGGCCACAAAACGACACGTTTGGCAGGCTATGGCACACACCCTACGCGCTGGTGGGAATACACCTGGACTCTTACCCTTTTGTTCTACTTTCCTATTTACGTATCAAAATAAAATAGGATAACTTCAACAACAACGAAAATAAGAGACCTTTTTTTTTCCCTTTTTTTCTCTCAACTAGTTTCATTAACAGTGGTCAAGTGTCTATGAACTTTGAATAAACATAAACAGTCCACCCATCAAAGGTTGAGGGAGACAAAAAAAAAAAAAACAAAAAGTGATGGAACAACGGACAGATGCCACTTTACGCCACCGCCATCATCCTCGTCGGCGCCGTCGAAGCGGCCGCATGAACCAATCTGATTGGTTGCCCAAAAATAAAGCTTAGATAACAAAATGCCAGCTAAAACATCAGCCACAAACTATACCAGCAACAAACATTTCTTGCTCATTTTGCTATTTCAGTTCATGCAAATCTTTACCAGTTTACTAATATACTGCTGATACTGACCCAAACATTGGTTATGTTTGATACTTATGCACAGCATTTTCTGTAATATTCAGAAGAATACATATCATTATTTTTGAGATGTAGAAAATGCCTTGGCAATTGGATGAACAAATTCTTCATTCAAGCATATAATGTTTGGTTCTTCTACCTCACTTCAAAAACAGGTCTTTTGAAGCATGGAGATAAGTTGCCAGCAACCAAACTTCAGATGCTAATAAACCTGATTACCAGAACATATTGCAATTAATGCTTACAAAAGAAAGCTACTAATACACAAAACATCAACAATGTCACAATAGAGTAAAGATCTTGCATTTTTCACATTAATACCTTAACTTCATGCATTAGAAATCCATGGGGCAATCACATACTAAATGCTGCAGCATGTCTACCATTTTGGTGACCCTCCAATCTCGCACTTGGCAAACATTCTTGTGGTTTGTATATTCATCAAGCTGGGCCCCAAGAAGAAAGAGCGTAAACAATCCGTCCCTTCCACCCCTGCAGCAGCCACCCCCCATCTTTGTTGATGACAAAATCCTTGTGGTAGTTCGATTGCACCCTGTCCTCAGCCATCTGCACGATCCCCTGGTTCAAAGGAAGCTGCCTAAACCCAGCCCTCAAGGTGCGGACCTGCCACTGCTTGTATGTTTCTGGCCTTTCAATCCTTTCGAAGCCTTCACAAGCGATGACATTCATGGCTTCCCGACCAAATATCTCCCTCTCAATCAGCATCCTCTCCGGAATCTCACGGGGAACATTTGTCTCGAGCATATCAAACATTGTAGAAAAGTGGAACAGAGCCTCTCGGAATCGAGTTATGAAGAAGGGCGTGTTGTAAGCTCCATTCACCGTCCCCAGGATGAAAATATCTGGATTCATCTTCCTGATAAGGTTCAGAACAATATCTCTCGGACTGTCCACAACAACAGTTTCGTCTAGTAGGTTTCTCAGCCTGAACACGCTGTTGACAACGAGCACCTCATCACGATCAAGTTTAAGATCCTCAATCTGAATGGTGTCCCACTTCTGTGCTATCGCATTGAACTCGAACGGAACTTTGAAAGTCTCAGCATAACTTGCTAGGCGCCGTCCAGTCTCCTCCACCCTCTCTGCAGGTCGGAAACCCGGTTGAGGAAAATCAATTCCAGTAATACGTAGTCTAGGAGGACCTTCAGGCCTAGACGAGAGACGTTGAATGAGGCAAGGCCATTGAAAGCCATAAAGGATGCCAAAATCAATAATGTGAAGCCTTGTTGCCTTTTCAGCTACATTCATAATCGTCTTATTCGAGAAGAAGTTCGACAGCTTCCTAAATGGGCACGCAGCAAGAAATAGATGGTAGGCTTTCAAAACATCAGCAGCTGATGTTGGCCTGGTTATAAGTGCTCTGTAGATCTGAGTACCAGAACCAGCCATGCGTGCCTCAAGACCGTCAGCAAAACACTGAGCCATTCTCTGCATCCCGTCACCCGTAGGAGACGAATGCTGTCTGATCTGCTTTAGAAACTCCTCAGCACGCCTCCTATCATCCGCTGCAACTGATTGTGCACAAAGTGTCAGGAGAGTTCTTAAATCTACCACATCTCTCTTACCTCCCTGCTTCTTCCCGCGAGATTTTCCGCCATTTGTACCCTTGGATTGACCGGTCTGCTGAGAATTCTTGCTTGCCCCATTTTGTAAAACTTCATAGAGAGAGGCGTCATTTTGTCCGCAACTTAGCAAAACCATGTCGAACATATCTGAACTCACGTTTGACTCGCTACAAAATGCTGACTGCTTGTTGCTCCTCCCTTCCTCTAAAGCGAGATCCTCCCTATGAGGATTCTTCTTTCCCCTTGATCCATCCAGCAAGTACTCACTCTCATATCTCTTCTCTACACCAACCGTCATATCTTTAGAGTCTTTCAACTCTTTTGAAAAAAATTTGTAACTCTCTAAATCGACAATGAGACTATCAGCATTCGGAATAAACTTGCTCGCTTCCTCAAACCCCCTTTTAAACTGCATAACCGACTCTATCTCGTTAAATGCTCCATGGACCCTAAGGGTGCTCATCGGAGAATCCACGAACCCGTCAACAACATTACCTGCCCCGTTTGAAGAGCCATAAGATGACTGAGAAGTACACTGAGAAGCAACTTGCTGCGGCGACTTATAGTCCCTGGGATCAAAATTCCACCCGGGATCCACTAGGCTGGCACAACTGCTAGTACTATTGCTAATACTACAGTTACTGTCTTGCAAAGAAAGACTGTTATCGGGGCTCTCATGCTTCTGATCAGCACAAGGGATTGTCGGATCATCATCGGGCAAAGGATACTTCTGCCCAATAAGCTCATAGAACGACTGTTCTTGCGCTTGGAGCGCCGCAGACTCTTGAAACATGCAGGCCTTGTCTTCCATATCTTCTTCCATAAGCATTTGACTGATGTACTTAAGAACTACATCACTAAAATCAAAGTCCTCGTGAGCATCCCCCTCCTGATTCGCGGCTAAATCACTGTGCAAGTGTGTTGGATCTGGAGGCAATAGGAGCAAATTTGAATACTTTTGATCAACAAACTTACCATTAGTCCCCAACCTAAAATCATCATCATCGTTTCGATTTTTTTTCGACAAATCGAAACCATATTCGCCGCCTAATTCCAATCCCTTATCAGAACCATACAGTCCACCAAAAGACTGATCCATGACCATCTTAGATTACAAAGACACCTTTCACACTAGCTACTAAAACCCAACAGTTGATATTATGTTACCTATAAGCTCTAACAACCTTATTTTTGCCCACGCAAGTTTCAGTCCACTCTTCCAAAACCAGAATATTCTTCAATCCTAAAAAGAAAAGACAAAAAAAAAAAAAAAGATAATCAGAATCAGAAGCCAAAAGAGTTGAAGAAAAATTACATCTTTTGCCAAGCAATCTTCTTGTCTCACATAGACACAAACGGTTTGAACAATTGGGTACCAAAAGATACGATTTTTTTTTTTCTAAAAAACTTATAGAATAAAATAAAAACGGCCCAAAATCCACTTCATCGACCGTTTCAACTTTCAAGCATAACTGTTTAAACAGAAAGTAAAGAAGAAGTTGAGAAATACAGAGAATCAATAAAATACCTGGATTAATAAGTCTTGCTCAGTTTTGAAGAAAGTCAAAAATAAAAGGAAGAAAATCGCCAGCTTTTGCTCTGACAGAGCATTCAGAAAGGAAGAGGCTGGAACGACACAGACACACCCATTTAACTATTTATAATAGGGTATGAAAATGAAAAATGGGGTTTTGAGAGGAGATGTGGGCAGAGTGAATCTTTGTCATTAAAAACCTCGTCGGTCCATATTTTGGTTTCTTTCTATTTAATAATTTTGTTGGGACACTAATATCTAATAAATAATCACTCCCCTATCAAAATAACCCCGTCTGTTAGATTATTATTAGTTTATGATTATCAACACGAAAGCTGTGTATGATAGACAAGAGACCATGTTGGCGCCGCTCTACGTCCTCTCTCTCTTTAAAAACATATATAAATAAATATATATATATATATATATATCTTTTAAGTGTTTGACAAAATCCAACAGTGTATAATTTATAGTATAAAATAAAAGTATGATATAATATAAAACTTTCATACGTTACAATATTTTTAATTTTAACTTTTATTCTAACTCATTTCTTAAACGTCCTATTCATGTCATACTATTTAAGAGTTTGCCTTAATTGGTTGGTTTTATCCATCAATTAAAGTGGTTCTTTATAACAAACCTTAATCGTTCTCGATTTTTATGTCTTGTATTTTTGTGCTTCAATCGTCTTCACCGATGCATTCAGTTAATATCGAGAATTGAGTTCCCTTAAAATTGGTAGTTATTTGCAATTATTTTTAAATATGTATATTATTTGATTTTAAATGAAATTTAATTTGAGCAAAAAAATACATTATATGATAGTATAAATGCATAAATAAGAAGCTCTCTATTTGAGAAAGTCAATGTTTGGTGGTTACACATCTCTAAGTGTAAGATTTAATTAAATATTTTGATTTTAGTCTCATGTTGTTATCATCATTGTCGTCCTTCTTCTTCTTCTTCTTCTTCTTCTTATTATTATTATTATTATTATTATTATTATATGTCCAAGCAAATAAATTTATGTTACTTTTTAAAAATTTAGAACTGACATTTTAAGGAGGCCATAAAACAACCATTTTTGCTCATTTTTGTTCAAATTTCATTTTTGTTGTTTTACAAGTTCAATGTTTAAGCTTTATAACGAAAAAATGATACATTGGAATATAACTAAAATAATATTCAAAGTATACTATTTTTTTCTTATCAGCTATTGAGGATAACTCAGAGGGATTTATTATCTTGAAAAATCTTCGGTCTTTTTCTTTCTCTTTTTGTTTTTTTCTGTCTCTTTGAAAGATGCTGCAAAGCTGTACATAACATTTTCTCAAAAAAAAAAAAAAAAAAAAAAAAGTTAATAGGATAACCTTACTATCAGTTATTTTGTAGTAGCAGAACTTTTTGACCTTGTCATATCTTAAAATCCATGTCAGAGATGACATGAATAACTTGCTATTCAATTAAAGAAGTCAAATTTCTTTCATAAAGAAAAAAAAGCCACTGTTATATGATCAAATGCTGAAAGCTAAACTATTTTTATATTAATCAACAATGAAAATTGTAAGAAATGTGGAATTAGATTAAGTTTGCAAGTTCCAACTAATCCCTTTATAATGTTTCTAGTTGCTACATCGTACAATATACATGGAGGAACACTGTATTTTATATATCTATATCTATATATATATATATATTATTTTATTTTTTTGAAAAAAACATAAAAGTCCATTTTTTCTTTTTTTTTTCAACTTTTTACGATAGTAACTTTTCTTTTTCATTATCAGTAAAAATTACTGTTTTGTGTTCAATTAGCTTCTTCAACAATCAATCATAAGTGTCATGTCTACGCTAAAAATTTATAACGCGTAATATAAAATTGCTCCCATTCATCTATTTGAGCATTACAAATTTAATCCAACGACTAAACGATGCATGCATGCACGACTATGCTCAAGGGCGAAGGGAGATGGGGCCGAGGCCGCACCCACTCAATTTTTTATTTTTTTTTTAAACATACATAAACTTATTTGAACTTTCTATATACATGTATATATATATATATATATATATATATATATTTATACATTGCCCCCAAAGTTAAAAACATATGTAAAATATCAATCCATTAATCCTAATTTTAATATATTTCCTTTTTTATTGTTTCTTCTATTTTTGTTTCTTTTTTCCAATTAAATTCTATGTGCTTTTTTGAAAGATTTTTCTCTTGTTAAAGCATTTTGTTTTTCTAATTCTTTCCCTTCTAAATATTTTTTTGTGTAATCTTTTTTATATCAACAATAGTTCTTATAATTTTTCAAAATGACCGATTAAAATAATTTTTTAAAATGTGATCATATTTAAGCTTTTTTTTTTAACGCAACCTTTTTATTACTATTTTCTCATAAAGACCTTTATCTAATTTTCCCTTGTAAAAGTAATTTTGTTTTTAAATGTATCCCTACTATAGCTTTTTTTTTTTTTTAGCACTTCTTGTAATACTTTCTGAAAAACTTTTTATCTAACTTTTTTGCTGAAATTTGTATTACTCAAATATGTTCTACTTGTATATATATACATACTATTCAACCATAAAACACATTTCTATTGAAATGTAATGTTTTAATCTATTTTACTTAAGAAATAACTAAACTAATTTCTTAAGAGTACAATTAGAATGAAAAAAAAAAGAAAAAAATAAACTCTTTAGGTGTCAAAAAAATCAATAGACTGAATATGGATGTTTCTAACATTTCTAACTAGTTAATACAATTAATACTTTAAAAGATTTTTGGTATTTTTAAATTCTTAGTTTACACCCTCCCTAAATAAAAATTCTAGCTTGGCCACTTACAATGCTCAATGCTTTTTGGAAAATAACATATGTTACATGTAATGTAGTTGATATTGTTTTGCTCATATTATTAAACTAGTATAAATACATGTGATGCACCTCTTGGGTTAGAATTAAAATTTTTATAACGTAGAATATAAACAACAAATATACAAAAATCATAAGTAAAAAGATATACTTGTACATAAAAGAATTGTTTTCTAAAGTATACAATAATGGTAATTAAAATAAAAAGTCATATATATTTTTATGATAGAACTATGATAGTATAATATCTGTAGCATGAAACATTCAAATATTATGAGATAACAAAATACAATTCATATGTTATCTATTTTTTAATTTTTTTTAAACTTGTAAACTTGCATTATGCTATCAAAAATAATAGTTTTCAAGCCAATTTTGCTCATTAAAAAAATAGTCTATGATTAACAGAAGTACATGTAGATACAACACTCTTATCATTTGTTAAGAGAAGAAATCTTATTTAAAGCAAATAAAAAAAACACAAAATTTCAATTTAAAATAACTTACAACTGGCATCATCATATAAAAAAAATTAACTCTTTAATTTAAAACCTTTTTTCCACGATTTATCTTTAACTTGAAGAAGATTTGAGTAAAAGTTAGCAATTTTTTAGAGTTTCATATATTCCTAGTGTGTAAAAAAATTATATTATTTGTGTAACAATCTAATTAGCTAGCTTGAAGTATTTTCTTCATAAGTTTTCATAAATAAAATAAAAGTATTTATTTTTTTACAAACAAAGTATTTATGTTTTTTTGGTGTAACCACAGACAGCTTTTTTTTCTTTTGGGAAAAAAAAATTAATAGGATGTTTGTGAGCATTGGTTCAAACTAATAATTTAAACTAATTTTTGGTTAAAACCATTATAGCTTACTTTTTCTTAACACTATAATTCACTTCTTTTTAACACTATAAGATATAAGAGATTTACATTATAGCAATCAAAAATTTTGGTTGAAACTAAAAGTGTGTTTGGCAAATTAATTGTTGGTTCCAACCAATTATAGCGCAAAGCTCTTAATAGCTATAGCAAAAAACAAAAAAGTTGCTATAAGGTAAAGCTCTCAGTAACTATAGCAAAAGCAAAAAGTTAGTACAATGTAGAGCTCTCATATGTCACAGTTTTTAAAATAAAAGTTTTAATTTCAACTGATTTGCCAAAAGAACCTATAAGAATGCCAAAGAACCTATAACTAAAACTTGTTGAATATAATGTTACTTAAATCAAATAAGATCTACACCAAACAACCTTCTAATACTCAAAATCAAAAAATGTAAGGGGTCTTTGTGTCTCTAAAACGTTTTAACAAGAAATTAGAAAAGTCAATATCATAATCATTTATTAGAAACAAATTAAAATGCAAAATGACTTTAATAATACAAACAAATTAAAATAAAAATTTCTCTCGTAATTCATAAAATAATATATTAAACCTATGTTTAGAGCCCGGTTGGAACCAAAAAATGAGTTATAACTATAATTTATAGTTAGAATTGATGTTTGGTAAATTTGTCGAAATATTAGTTATAATTAGTTTAAACTAAAAAAAAAGTTAAACAAATAGTAAATTTATCGATAAACCCAACCATAGTTATTGATTGGAACCGTAATTATCAAATAGAGGCTTAAATTTTTTTAGAATATAGTATATTAAATCTTTAACTATATTGAAAGAATGTATATGTAGTATACATTTTAATAAGTTCATTAAAAAAATACTTTTAGGCCATAAATCTCTCTCTCTCTCTTGTATATCTCTTGTATATAGAATGAAACAGTAAATCTGCTCTTATCTTCTCTTAACAAGAGCAATCATTTTGTCTCTATATCATGACATCACCAAGCACAAAAAGGGAACAAAAACAAAAAAATGCCTTCATATGGTGCGAGGAAAGCACATGAAACTGGGAAGAAAACGAAAGGAGAAAAAAAAAAAAAAGAACTAAAAAAAAAAAACCTCAAAGCTTTGCGTTTTGGACCACCCAAAAATGAACAGTGACTTCTATGCGCTCTTTTAATAGAGTTAAAAATATAAGGCATATTCTGCATGTACTAGCATCTACATACATAATTGAAGCTAGTTAAGAAACCCTATCATTTCTCTTCTCAGCAAGCTTAAGAAACCCAATGGTAAGAAAATATGACAACTTTAATGCTGTTATCAGCAAAAAATAAAAAATAAAAAGGAAATGAAAAAATAGCAACGGAATTCACCGTCGTGTTTGGTTTTGTCTTAAGGATTTTTGAAAATATTTTTGTATTTTTTAGGTAAAAATTTTAAAAATATTATCAATATAATTTTTAAAAAATTATCACTTTTTAAGACAAACCTGTTTTATCTATTTTAAAAACACTGTTGAACAAATCTACTAGCTCGTTGGTAACGGTTCTCATCATAAATTCAGTTATAAACAGTATAAAACTCTCATATGTTACAGTAATAATAAAAAAAATTATTATAGTGTAAAATTTTTATATATTACAATAACAACAAAAAAAAATTATTATAATATAAAATTTGTATATGATACAATAAAAAAAATTTTAGCTATTGAATTCGACCCCTTTTCTGCGCAACCTCTTAATTTTTTGCGTCGAGGAGACGCGGGAGAAGTCAACATCAGTCGACCTCTCTCTATCTCTCCCTCTATGTGTGCTTATTGTCATTTCTCTTTTTTTTAACAAATTCAATTACTGATTTTTTTTTTTTGGATAGTTTTTATGATAAGGACATTTTGACATATTCTGGAAAGTGGAATCTAGACCATGTGCTGTTTTTATGAAGGGTCCTCTTTGATTTCTATCAGAAATCACTTAAATTCTGTACATGATTAGACAAGTAAAGCATATTTTAGAAAACCAATTTTAATCAACAAATCATATAAAAAATTAATTAGAGTTGTGTTGACATTCTCGAGCTAAGTCTTCCGAGTACAAGGCTATTTTGTTAAGTTGACATTCAAAGTGGTAGTTTAAATATATTGTTTAAACTATTAATAATATAAAACTTTCATATATTGTAATAAAAAATTATATTATAAAGTTGTCAGATAATACAGTTTTTAAATACAAAACTAATTATTTAAACTACTCCCTTAAACACTTTAATTATTTTGATCAACAACAGGGTCCATTTGGCTTATAGGTTCGAAACGTGATAGTTTGAATTTTTTTGATTTGATATGAGAGTTTTAAAAGCATGGATTAAAACTATAATCCAAACTGATGTATGGATGTCAATTAATTTTAGATTTGAAAAGATAAAAAAATTTAAATTTGTATTTAGATAGAAAGACTTTTGTAAGAAAAAGGTTCAAAATTTAGTTTAAATATCTTGAAATTATGAGAGTGTTAAATCCAAATTCATCCTATTTTTTTAGTTTAATATTTGAGATTGAGTTTGAGTTGTTTTTTGCTCCAAATGCTTCGCTCCGCTTAAAAATTGAGTTCAAACTTATTGAACCGTTCAAACAAATAACCCAGACTAATTATTTCAATTTTTACCATGTGGCTCCAAGTCTAAGTCAAAAAAAAGAAAAAAAACAAGAAGAAGAAAAAAAGTCTTTATTGACTAACATTTCTTACCCACGCAAGTAACAGGCACAAAGTCCTAATTTTTAATTTATACATGAATGGTACACATTAATAACTACGATATTACACGCCATTAGACGTATATTGCAATATTAATTTATTTTGTTGCAAACCGTCATAATAACACTAATTCAAACAATTTTTATCGTCTAAAATTCTTTTATTATGGAGTAACATAATATCAATTTTTTTCTTGACGGCAACCGCTTTAAGACGAGAAAAACATTGCCAATATTTATATTTGATATCTTATAGCCTATTTAATAACACAATTAAAACTACATTTTATGATTTAATTTAGATTTAAATTTTATGAGAGAAAGCAATATAGTAATTTTGGTTAGAATTATAAATGTAGTTTATGTTTGGTATTTCAGTTACAATCAACAAACAATGTAACGCTCTAAGCAGTTATAGTAAAAAAAAAATTGATACAATATAAAGCTTTCACATTTTAGAATTTTCAAACTCTCCTAAACAATTAGTAGTTCTAACCCGTTTCCAAACACACTTACTTTATTCACGCGTGGCACCATACTTGCTTTTTAAATGCAAAGTAAAACGCCACACAATTACCTGTTTCGGCTCCCAATGCTAGGCCATCTCTTAATTTTTAGGGTCTGTTAGTTTCGAGTATTATTTAGACTCAATAGACTAAAATTTGGATTTAAGTATCAAGATTCTTTTGGATACGTGTTTGTTTCCCCAAAAATCTGAATCATTTAAGTATCAAAAATATAAGTTTTCAGAGTTCTTATTCCTCCCTAAACTTTTGATACTCTGATATCTTTGTTACGGTAAAAACTAAAATTCTTTCACCTATATTTGAGGAAAAAAATCATATCTTTTTCATTTGATATTCAATTAAGATGATTCTTTTTTTGTTGTGTTCCTAGTGAAGAGAGGAATGAATTAAGATCCATTCTGCATATTTTTTAATATCATTGACATTAAGATTTATTAATAAATTAAAAACTATTTTCACTACCTTTCCAAACAAAAAATTTCAATTTTATTCTATACTCAAATTAAAACCTAAATGCACATCCAAACACGAATTCGGATAACAATTCAAATCACTAAGTCAAATTCTAACTCAAATCATACTAACTTAAATCAAATCATAAATTTAAATTTATTTACCAAATCGACCTCAAGTGTTATTTTCCTTATTTTTCCTCTCTTAAATGTGTTAAAAGAACAAGGGGCCCATTCACTAGGCATGAAATGATAGGTAATGGCCCGCAATTCTGATTTCTGAGCATCTTACAGACTAGGAATTGAACACAAAGCCGAGCCCCAACGACCATGCCTGGCCCAGTACACGGTGCGTTCCACCTGTTTCCATGCCAAGATCATTAAAGCTATCTCCTTACATGTATATGATCACTTACTTTTACTACACACCATTTTTGCATCCTCTTCAACATGATTCCTAGCTTGAATGATTGCATCCAGACTTAGTTCATGAATACGTTAATACTAAAAATTTTACCACTGTTAAAAAGCTATTTTCTTGTCAGTATATGGTCAATTTTCACCTGCTATTTTTGCATCATCCTCAATATAATTCTTGACTGAATGATTACAACCCTGACTAGTTTCTGAGTATATTTGACAACATAATTAAAGTTAAAAGTAAAACTAATTTATTGTAATATATAAAATTTTTATATTATGTTTTACTTTTATTTTATATTATAATATATAAAAGCTTCATATTATAGTACTTAGAATTATATAATTGAGACGATATTGCCAAAAGTAAGTAAAATTTTTTTTACCTCCACTACTCTGCTCACTAATGTCTGTCTCCCGTTTACTTCTACGGTTTCTTGTCTTTCTCTTATCTTTTCCAATTTATTATGTCACAATTCACAAGCCAGCCCGTACCCGTCCATCCACAAAAAAATATACAAGATCATGGAAGGCAGCACAGTCTTATTAGTCCAATGACGGAGGTGGAATATATATATTTGTTCACTGGGCACCATAAAAAAAGCAAAGACAGTATTTTGTTAAATGGAAAATTATATAGTTTTATTATTAATTGAGGACACAATTATAATTTTTCTTGTATAATGGAAACTCTTCATCTTTTGTATAATATCTCTTACAAAATAAGACACTATCTAAAATCTTTTTATTGAAAAAAAAAAGATTAGAAACTTGACCTTTGTCGTTGTATGCACTTCTATTGCTCGTGTGTGAGAGTGAGGACAGGTATTTAGCAGCCACTGTTCAAGCCTAGTTTATGTTTCAAAAGAATTTTGCTATAGTGCTTTCTCTTATAAAATTTAAATTACTACAATTGTTCACTTCAAACTATTGATAAAAACTAAGCTCCCAAAACACCCCATGAAGATATGGTTTGTTTGCTTTGTTTGTTTGTCTTGAGTTGAAGAACAATTTTCATTCAAACAATCAATTGGAAAAGCTTCCTAAAATTTTCTAAAAAATCCATCTTATTAATGAGAATCAATTCAATTAATTCTGAGCAATGTTACCACATATCACGTTACTCTCTATAAAGTGTTCGATAAATAAGTTCAAACACTAATATATGCAAACTTTATATTGTTTGGGTTTAAACTCGTGAGTTAAAACTAAGATGCCAAACACCTTAAGTTTTAGATATTATATTACTCTTTTTTTTTAGAGTGCATTATATCAAGCATCAATCCTTTTACTTCCAAAAAATAAAAACATACGTGTAATTTACAAATTACTATATACTAGTTATGCTTTGTATGTATGTATGTATTTTGTAGTTCAAGAACTAAGCATCAATATCAACCACTTACAAGACAAGTCCTGCCGTGTAAGTAAAAACGAACGCAGCATTGTTTCTTCTTCTTCTTCCCCCTTTTTTTTTTTTTTTTTTTAATTTTTCGTTCTTGGATTTATCTATTTGCCCAAGTCCATATAACAAGAAGGAACGGTGACAGAGAATGCGCTTTAGACTCGAGCCAGACACGTATCACCGTCGCCAATGTAGAACAGTTTTTAATATTTAAAAGACCAAAACTTTTTGTAGAATAATCAAACCAACAACAATACGAAAAGTTTCCTTTTATTATATTAAAAAGAAAACCAAAAAAAAAAAAAAAGTAAGCAAATACAGCACAGAATTCCTGGGCTGGTCAGTCAATGTAATATAATATTTTCCATCATACGGTGGCAGCTGGTAAATTGATCACGTGCCCGACAAGTATATCATATCACAGTTGGATAGAAAGTCAGGCTCTCCTTACTTGTCTGTTTGATAAAGTGGTGAGAACTACAGTTTTCACCATAAAATCAGTTATAAACAGTAAAAAACTTTCACATGCTACAATAACAATAAAAAAAATTGCTACAGTGTAAAGTTCTCATATGTTACCGTAAAAGTAATTCTCAACACTGATTTCCACCAACTTCCAAACACTCTACTAGTCTTGGCTACCGGGAAGTTATACCAAACTAATCATACAGCCATTTTTGAAGCAAAGACGTTTGACTTTCAATTCAAGTTCCCAAACGTCATTCCATTGCGCGTCAAGTTATGGATAAAAAAGTGCACCAACTTAAAACAACTTCGGTTAATGCATCTACATCTTAAAAAAACAAAAGAAAAAAAAAAGAAAAAAAAAACCTCTTTAAGTCTTAAGCTTTTTGGAAATAATTTTTAGCATAATTTTATAAGTATTGGTTGATTTATTAAGCTGGTAAAGTTTGGTAAGGGTGAGAAATCAGAGCATATAATATACACACATTGGTGTACGTTACCTAATACTTCATCATGTGTTTATGGCCAATCAAACAGACTAGACGAACATTGCAATAAAATCATCATAAAAAAAAAAGAAAAGAAAGAACAATCCCATTTATGAAAAAAAAAAGTGGGCAGAAGTAATCAAGAAAATAACAGAGCTTCATTCCTGTTCTGTTTCTTTTAAATTTCTACATTGTAAATTCTTGAAATTGAATCAATTATATCAAAGAGACAATTCCTGTTAGAACCATCTTATTCCAACAAATCATTTACAAATGCCAACCTCTCTTCACATTTTGAGCTGGCAATGAATAATGTGAGTGAGAAATATTACAGTTTCGTGATTTGTACAAGTTTTTTTTCACCCTGTTTCTAGTCAAACTTTCCTTTTTCCATCACGACGAGAAGATACCTTCAACACCATGTCTATCTGCTGGTGCCTCCACGATCTTTGGAGCACTGGTCTGAGGCTTTCCATGTTGCTTAGCTTGGTGCTGCGACCAGTATGCATGAGCAGCCAATACTCGGTCCAAGAGCTCCTGAGGAACAGGCTCTCCCCTCCTTTGTTGAGGAGAGATTGTTGCTGTGTGAACCAATGTTTTCCATTTATCCTAAACAACCACAAAACAATATCAGGCCAACTGGCCAAGCAGTTTCAACCCATGTTCCATCACCCTAATAGTTTTAATGGACTTGTATATAAAGTACATCTGACAAGATTAACCTAAACGATGCACCATTATGTTTCACCAACTCGTGTATATATTCGTGGTAGCAACTGGCAACGACTCTGGTAAAATGGTATGCACAATCTTCATATAAGAAAAGAGAAACAAAAGGGTATGTAGACAACGGCTTACCTTTAAGTCAACATAAGTTCGATGATCTGCGTCCTCGAAAGCACGCAATTTAACATCACGCCACCTGCAGCAATGAGGCATTATTAAAACCATGTTTTAAACTCTAAAAATAAGAAGGCATCTCTCTACTCTTAAGGTGAGCTAGTTAAGTGGTGAAGAATAAAGTAGCAACCTTCCAGTTCCAAGTTCCTCAACAGCTTGAACTAATGCTTCTACTTCCGACACAGAAAAGGGTCTCCTCGTTCGACGTTGGACAAGCTCAGATTTCTTATTCTTGGGGTTCACAGGAACAACAGCTAGTGCTTGCACACTCACTGGAGGAACCAAAACTAGAGCTTGGGAATCTGGCACTGTTTTGTCAGTTAGCATGTCAGTCAGAGAGGAAACAATTTCATGATTACTCTGGGCATGAGTTTCTGAATTGGTCACAGGAAGAGGGAGTTCAGGTAAGGCATCAGAAATCCCTGAATCTACTACAGGGGTACCCAGAGACCTGGAAATAGTAATATAAAGTTAAGATCTTTTACAATTTGGACAAATGATATTCAGGTGCAGCTGCCCAATATTCGGGCATAGGAATCTGAATCTTGGGAAGTTAACTACTATCCATAAAAAATTGTCCGTTAAAAATTACTATCATTTAGCAAAAGACAGGCGAGAACTACCTAGTCAATGGTTCAGGCGTATCATCATATGACAACGAAGGAGGTTGATCATCAGAACATAGAACTGCAGAAACTTGCTTAGTGTTGGGCTCCAATGTAAAGCCCAGAGCGTCGAGATTATCTTTACAAGAAAGCCCAGTCTGCAGAAGAGTTCTGTTATCATCTCTAATCTTTTTCCCTTGAAGAAGTACCCCCACATGTAACCCACCTCCAAGAATAGCAGTAACTGCCTCCATGACTGTCCTCTGAGAGAAGAAAAACAATAGCAGATTTAGAGGGTGAGAAAAAGATTAATTAAAAAAAAAAAGAGAAGAAGAAGCAACCAACATAAGGCAACAAAACCCATAAGAAAACTCTCTAGTGACAGGCATCTTCCCGATCCTTATTGGAAAGATCGTGGTCCAAAAAAAAAAAAAATGCTAACTGAAACCAAAGGAAAACAAAAAGAAAGGGAGAAACAAACTTGGCATTTGGTCAGTTACAAGACATTCACCACGGTGCTACAAAAAGTAAAATAAAACCCTATTCTGAGGGAAAATTAAGATTCAACAACAACATCTAGCACAAACAAGGAACGCAAAGAATATAATTGCCAGAATTAAAAGGATCAAAGAAAGCTGGTACCTTCAGGGAACCAACTGTGGCAGTTTCTGGGACCTCAATATAAATTTCAGGTACCTTGAAGGATTTGATACTAAATTTCACTGCACGAATAAACATAATGCACCATGAAAACCTACTTGATGCCACAAGGAAAAGAAATAGAAACTGCAAAATGTAACCAAAACGTCAAGTTGCTAGTACCGTGAGAATCCTTGCAGCTGAAAGATGCTTGGCGACAAATGACCGAAGATGATACCCCGTTTGCTGCATGAAAGTAGAATTATTTAGCAAACTACCTAAAAACATAACTTTCTTTGTTACACAGGTTTAAACAACCAATAATAATGAAATAGGGTAGAGAAGGACCTCCATGTATTCCATTAGAGCAACTTGTATCTCCATTTCTTCCTTTCTCTGGAGAATTAGAAACACTTTCACTACTGAATCCTCTATCGGACAACACCACTGAGATTCGGTCGAATAACTTCCTCTTCTTATAAAGAGTGTCATGCTGACATCTGTCTCGGTTGTAACAGCTTTTCCTCTTGTTAAATAGAGCTTTCATTGAGCCATCTACAAATGATAAATTCAGGAACTTATATTATTGAGAAAAGCACAAAAGTTTGTCATACATGCACAGACAGACATGACGCCACATCAATATATAGGACTGAATACGGCATACCAACATCAGATATTGTAGCAACTTACCAGATTTAAGAACTTCATAATCCTTTAATTTTGGGGCTGCTTTCCAGAACTTCGATGTCAGCAACTTCCTTATTCTACGGTCTCCAATACGTGCTGGAGGCCTATGAGCCCTAACCTTGGTGCCAGGCTTATTGCATCTAGAAAAGTTTTCGCCATCATCCCTACCAACTAACTTAATGTTATTCCTATGCAAGGAAAAAGAAGCATTAGGAAAAGATTCCCTAAGCAAAGGTAATTTGACATCATTGGCCGAATTGACTGTTGCTGGGAATTCTACTTGCAGCTCCATTGGGTCATTGAAGCTACATTTGTTAGCCATAGTCAAGCCAGCAGTTTCTAAATTCTCACCCTTCCGCTGTCCTTCAATTCCACTCCCTCTATTAGCATTCCAAGACTCCTCAATACGAGGGCAGCCTCCCTCTACTTCAGAGGGATGATTCCGAAATGCGGGCTTAGTATCACATATTATAGATTTGACATCACCGTCGACTTTATCTATGAAGTCACATTTGTTCGAAGTGTGTTCTGAAAGGGCATTTGGGAAATCCTTCAAAATGAACTTCTGATCAATGTCTGGTGAGGTGACCTCAGATACAAAAGCACTCTCTTCCGAGCTTCCCTGTTCAAAGCACTCTCCTTTCAATAGCTTATCTCCATCTTGTCTCTCTTGCTTGATAACATCTTCACCAAAAGCAGGCTGATTATTTCCTTCAGAAGCATTACTTGAGGCAGAAGAAGAACTTTCACACTCCTGCAACAACTTTCCAGCTAAAGAAGCCAGTAACTCAAATGCACATATTTGACCCTCCTCTGCTTTCTTCTTATTTGAGCCCCTCTGAAATCATAATTATGGTTTAACAAGTAAATCAAATTTCAACTCCAAAATTTTAAAATATTATAAATTTAAAAAAAAAACCAAAAATTTACCCGAGCTGATCTGGGAGCTCTAGGTATAGAGGCGACTTGAAAGCCATTGAATCCGTATTCTAGCCTTTTCTTCAACACCATGTCTTAGGCATACATGGTAATAAGGATTCATCCAACAATTATATTTTCACTGGCTTTGCTGTTATCATATTAGAAAAGAACAAAAAAAAAAGTATAAGAGAAAATGCATCAATCCATTTTAATTTTCACCAGATAATTGTGCTTGCTTTACAAGAAAACAATCCTATCAGTCGAACAGCACTTAATTCATATAAATCACAACACTTAAACACAAGCACAAGGACAAATTTCAGCAACCAAGCAAGGACAAATTTCAGCAACCAAGAAAAATTGACAAGTATGTTCTTTTCCTTCCTTCTATCCCTGAAACTGATAACTAAACCAAAACACTTACACACACACACAAAAATAAAATAAAATAAAATAAAATAAAATAAAATAATAAAAATAAAAATAAAGCAAGAATTATAACGGCTTCAGGGCACTTAGATGCAATATTTGGAAAAATAACTCAAACTAATGACTTAGGAAACAGAGACGATGTTAAGCTCAAAAGGGAAACGACCATAATTCCAAATAAAAAAATGATAATAATAGAAAATGGTTTTCCTGGCTAGATCATGTTTAAACATCAAATTAGGAAAGGCGATAAAACAAAAATTCAATTACAAGATTCCTTTCATCAAAAGAAACCGTTTTCCAATACCCAAATTTCAGACCCCAAGAGCCCCGATCAAAGTTGATTTACAGAGGAAAAAAATTCAAGGCTTCAAACAATTAAATCGCCGATTAATCAAAACAGAACTGTCAAAGGAGGATAAAGTCAAGGCCATAAGTACATATTTAAGAGCTTTAATTGATTTACATTTCAATAAAACTCGAATCCGAAAGGGGAAAAAAGAAAGGAAAAAAAAAAACTTGATCGAGTTAATTACATGCATAATTGGAATTCCAAAACAGGCATAATTCAGCACATGGAGATGAAATACAAGGCTCGATCTTATTAAATTTGACCATTGGATTCAAAACCGTAAACGAACATCGATTTATCAGTAACTGCATGATGACAAAAGGGACGAAATCCAAAAGCCAAAATTCAAAATCAAATCTGAATTCACCCGAGAAAAAGGGACGAAATTCCACGATCGGATCACGATCTCGAGCGGAATTTCAAAATTCAAAACAATTCCAACACAATCAAGCGCCCAAAAATTTTAAAACGCCAAAAAAAAAAAAACACGACGATCAAGCAAAAAAGAGCAAAATTCGAGACAATCCAAACACAATTTGCATTCCACGACAACAAAAAGCGAGATCACGAACGAGAAAACACATAATTCAGCGACGGAAAACTCAAAATAGCTCGATTTTACTCACCTTAAAGAGGAAAAAAAAAAAGAAAAAATCAAAATCTTCCGAGTCAAATAGGACGAAACAATCCCGTTCAGATATCAAATTTTCAAGCGAAAGATCCTTCTTCTGATGAATGTGGAAACAGATCTGCCATGAAATCAAACTCGGAATTCAAAATAGAAAAGAATCTCTCGTCATTTTTCTCTCCATTTTTTTATTTGTTTAGAGTTTCTGATAAAGATGACCAAACCAAAACAAAAACCCCACCACTAAAATCTATATATACAAAAACCACAGGCCTTTTTTTTTTTTTTTTTTTGGTGCCTAAACCCCTCACTCCTCTGTTTTTGTGTATAAATATTTCGTATGTTCGAAATTTTTCTGACCACGAAACCGGACCATCCAGTAAAAGGGCATTATTGTCCCTAAAAAATTTGTGATTTTACATAAAGGTCCCTGTGGTTTTTGAGGTTGATGGGTTCTTGACACGTGTAGTCTACCCTTTTTGCAAAAATAAATCGCATTTTTTTCCCTGTTTCTATTTTTGGGATAAGGAAAAGAAAGATTGCACGTATCAAATATTGGAAGTGAGACATAGAGTCTTCCTGGTAAGTTCCACCTTATTTCTTATTGGGCCATTTGGTGAGGATATTCTAGAGAGAGAGAGAGAGAGAGATTGTATCCTCCACGGTTTATGGAGCGCACCAATCGTTGGAATATTATCCGCATAGAAAAAGAAATAAAAAGAAAAATAGTAGAATCTGAAAATTATTTATATTTAGGAAGATTTCACCGTGTAAAATGATATATATATATATATTTACGATGTAACTATGGTGTTTAAAAGAAGAGTTGAATTTGTATGATTAGAATTATGTATTGTAATATATAAGAGTTTTATAACGTAGTAAACTTTTGTTTTACACCGTAACATATGATAGTTTTATATTATTTGAGGTTAAAATTATGTGGTTTAAACTATAACCCCTAACACCCTTGAGGTCAAATTAGTACATTGATGTCAAATTTTAATATTTGAGTAAGAAAATAACTCCAATCAATGTTGTTCATGATGTTTAATTTAACATATCCTATATTTGGTGGTTAAATTTTACACAAGATATAGCATATGATGAATTTTTATTTGATTGTTATTAATGGATATATTTAGTTATTTAGTTATTACAACATTCATATTTTTAAATTATTTTAAAATTGTTTATTTTTACTAAACATAATGACTATGATAAAATATAGAATATAGCATTTGAAATTGTGTTATACCGTAAAGCACGAGTATAAATATTATATCCAATATGATTTTCTATAATTTTTGATATCAAATATAATATAGACATTTCCTTAAATAAATATAACATTAACATTAATATTTACGTAGATGAATGACCATTATTGTTACCTTAGGATTTAAATACCACAGCAAAACAATTTAAAAATTCTCTAGCACCATATAATTGGACCATGTAATTTTTATTTCATGGCTGCTGTAGCCTTATGGGACCTTATGATGAGGGTCACCACCAGTAGAACCCCTTATATTTATTTAAATGAAATTTGCATTTGGTGAGGGAAACATTTGCAATGCAAAGACAAAATATAATTTTAAGAATATCATGCCCCCACCTTCCTCCCTATAGAATATGCCTAATAAATAAAAGTTAAGGTACCACATGTGACTTGTCCATTATGTTGTGATTTTATATTGATAGTGGATCAGTTTTTATTCGAGCAATGATTTTAAATAGATGTACTTTTCACTGACTTATTAATGACCATAAAAACCTAGTAATGCTAATGTCTGATACTAAATCTTATCCTACATAAATAAAAAGTAGTAAGCTTTTGTAGGGAGAACATACTTAATAATGTTAAGCAAAACAAGCCATTTAAGAAAGTATTTCATAAATTTCAAGGGAAGTCGGTAAGACCGTCTTTGTTATAAATACTGTTATTATGTTTGACATCAAAAAAATACACAAAGACCTATTTAATGCATTAGACTATTTTCAATACAAACACTAGTGTTATTTTTATATTATGTCGACAACAAGTATCAAAATGATATGTTTGATATATCTAATTTTTTATCATAATTATTAAGCTTTAAAAGCTCTAAAAGTAAACCTTTAAGAAATATTAATGTTATAATGATTAAGTAAAAAATTAACAGTGATTAAAGTATAGTCTAGTCGTAATTTCACTCTTGACCTTCATAATAAGGTGTAGAGTTCGAATCTCTTTAATTTTAAATTTAAAAGAAAATAAAAACTAAATATCTTAACTAATAATAATCAAATGTTAAAAAAATTTCACCCTATACTATATTGTATAGTGCTAAATTTGTCACAAAGTATAATATAGGTCAAAATATTTGATCTGTTATTGACCGGTGGATTTACTTTTCTTTTAATTATTATAAAGCAATCATTTTTATATTGTTTTAAAATTAAAATTTTATTTTTTTCAAACTTCATAGTTTAATAACTATGAGAAAAATGTACAAATATTATTATGCAAATGATAGATAACAAATTAATGACATGGGAGTTCAAAACCTAATTGTTTTTTCTTGAGTTCATAACTAGTAGGTGAACAAGCTAGTAATTTGACGGACAAGTGGTGCAGTTTTGTAAAAAGGTGCTTTTGGAAAAATCAAAACTGAAACCACCCATTTTGAGTAATTGATGGTGCACTTTGAGAAGAGTAGTTATTGGGCCTGTTGAGACGGTTTGGATCTAATTTTGCTTTTGTTACAAAATGTTTAAAAATTAAGGAAAAATATAAAACTAATTTTTTTACAATTTGAAAAAAACCCAACCAAAACTGTCCGAGACATATGACAGGGTGGATGGTTTGAAATCACGGTTTGGCGGTTTGATAATGGGGCACAAAAATAATGGCTGTATGGCTTGGCCGTTTTTTTTTTTTTGCGCGCACCCCTAAGAAGTACAATAACACAGTTTATAATAATAAATAAAAAGAGTTGAAGGAATAGAAGTGGAAAATGCTAATGTAAAGTTTAAAAAAATTGGAAAATACACTATTTCCATTTCCGCTCATTTCACTTATATCTACTTTTTAATTTTAATTTTAATTATTATATCATTAATAAAGTTTATTATTATTCTATTAGTATTTTTTGTGTGTTTTTTATTTTTATTTTTTCTTTCGTTCTCTGGTGTCTATATTCTAGAAGGTACCACAGATAATGAGTGGCTAAAAAGTTCTTTGGGACTCGAGGGGTTAATCTCGTCAAAACAAAAAGCTTAAAAAAATGGAATTGGGGCCAAAGAAAAAAATTTGCATTATCGGTGTGTTGGAGGTGGAGTTCTGAGCTTGAAATGCCAAGTGTTAGGTAGCCGGTCAATTCGTTGCTTGGTCCACACCTGTCCGTCGCTTTTTCACCTTTTAATTTTTAAAATTTTTATTTAAAGGAGGATTAGAAGCAAGGGTGAACAAAAAAACGATGGATCCAATTTAATTCATTCAATAAAATTTAAAATAATTTGAATCTAATAAATTTGAATAAGAATTTTTATTAATCTATCTAATATGATTTTTTATTGAGTGAATTTGGATTAAGTATTTCATAATCTAAGCTAATCTAAACCCATCTAATATAAAATATATATAAAATAAAGAAATTACAATAAATTGCGTAGTTTTTAAACTAATGAAAGCAAATAGCATAACCAAAAACTATTTAAAGAAAATAGCGTTCTCTAACATTTTTTTTTTCTTTTCAAAATATCCATTCTGCCTCTGGTAAGAGTTGCAGACTCTATGAAATCTAAACGTATTTTTTTTTTCTTTTTCCTCTTCCTTCATCTCCCTCTTTCGCCCTCTCTTTCTTCTCCGATGTCTCCCTCTGTCCGTCTCTCACTCTCTTTGTTCTTTCTCACACCCCCACCTCCAGAAAACCCTTGACAGCTAGCAGCAACATTGGAAAAACCGACGGTGATGAGTGATTTCTCCTCAATAGTTCACAAGTTGCTCACACTGAGTCCTGACGATGGAGCTTTGCAATGAAGTGCAGTCGCCATTTTTATGGCCTTGCTCTTTGCTAACTGTTGACTAAGATTTGTAGATCTTCTTTGTCGATCTGGTCCTAAGTCGTCGTCAGTGTCTCATTGGACTTTGGATTAGCGATCTTAGATGGTGACATTAGACGTGATTCGCAGACCGTAATTGTTGGAGAAGATGAAGTCGTTTGCATCGTCGCCTTGCGATGATGTCTCCTTTACCGCCTTGCTAAGTCGTCGTGTTGTCAAAGAGAGGGAGGAAGAGAGGATCGGAGAAAGAAAGGAACGGATAGGAGGGAACTGGAGGGAAGAGAGAGAAAAAGTAAGATAGGTTTTTTTAAAACAAAATCTTAAAAGCTGATGCTGAAATGAGGATATTTTTGTAATTAAGTTAGTTAAAAAATTGTATTTATAGTTTTTTGACCTATATATTAACTTTTCTTAAATTTGGCTTATTAATTTTTATTTTTCAATATTTTTGGTTTATTGTCCTTATTCTCCCTATAAAATCTTTATTAAATATATTGTAACTTTATATAATCTTATACTTAAAAAAACTTTTATTTATAATAATATAATTTATAAAGATTTCTTCTCTTTGGTTCTACACTTCTAGTTTTTTACTTTTTTCTAATACACACTATATACTATGTTGAAAAAGTAGTACGCAGCAGAATTTTAAAATTTTTTTTATACCAAAGGATTTTCTAAAATACAAGTTTGACATACTATATGAATAAATTAACCAGATCTTACTAACTTTGTATGCTAAAAAGATTCCTCAATCAATGAAGAGAAAGGATGTTGTAGAAAGACCTCAACAAATTAGCCTTCTTTGCTTTCTCTATCCACGACCGGTGTGTGTATAGGCATACTCATACAACTCTTTCATCAAGCGACTCTCCTTCCAACCAATTGAGAAATACCCAAAGCTATAGTTCGTGATTTGTGAACAACAGATTTTTAGGGAGTTTTAGAGTTTCACTAGCAGAGTACTCACTTTAGATTTCTCATCTGATCTAAATAACAATAAGTCTCACTCCCTTTTTTATAGAGGTTGGGCCCAAGTGTCAGCCCTTATCAAATAAGGCCTCAAAAATTCGAATCAGAATCAATATTAGATAAGAAATCTCATCTAAAAACACGTGATAAGAAATCGTTCGATCGACAAGTCGATCTGCTAGTTTGGCCTGCTGAACAAACTCCATCAGCAAGCCAAACTTGAATACTGGCCTGTCGAACTTACGATTTTTGATCTCTGTGAACCTTTATTTCCCACCTAACATTCTTAAAATAGAGCCTCAGTTTTAATTCAAATAACCTAATAAAAAAGTTATCTGATTAAAACAATCATATCTAGATAATCTCTAGGAAAATAAATATTCTTAATAATTCAACAAGTTTACCTTGAATTAATTTATTCAAAATTAATCCAATCGATAAACAGACATCAGTTATCTGATCCCAATAATTCAACAAGTTTATCTTAAATTAATTTTTTCACAAAATAATTCAACCGATAAGCAAACATGAATTATTTAATTCTATCGAATTTCAACCAATATGATAATTTGACATAAGTCACCAATTATTGAAAAAACATGTCGTACCGTTACAAGATTTATTATAAGCTAGCAAAGAGGACTTGATGGACCTATATAGTTTAAGCTCCCGATAATTATGAAACCCAATATCCTAGATATATATTTCATAATTATCAACTCTAACACTACTCCACTAAAAGCTTAGAGTTGCACTCTCAAACTATATAGAATTATAAAGTCCGTATAGCAAAGTTTTAATAATATATCATAATGTGTTATACCCCGATAGAATTATCCATAATCGGGTTAAGGATAAATTCTGTCTTACATTCTTGATTATTTTTATCTTACATTCTATTATCTCATAATCGAAAAACTTACCATCCAAAGACCGTATACCATTCGGTTACACTTATGTATCTAAATGGTTGAGCGCTTCAGTTTTTTAATTACAGGATAACGCATATAAGAGGATATCAACTACTCTTGAAGAGAAACTATGGATTCCATATCTATGAATAACAGGTCTACGCTATCAACTACTCTTGAAGAGAAACTATGGATTCCATATCTATGAATAACAGGTCTACTCTATCAAGAGTCATGCCTCCAATAAACCGGCATGTGTACCAATATAAAATGTAGATGTTACCCTTTGGTACATCAAAAGACATAAGTTAAGACAACGGGTCCATTATTCATCTCAAGATTAAGATACAACACATATAACTGTCTAAAGTAAATCGATTTGCTAAGACAAAATTATTAATCCAAATCAATTCACTTTATGTCCTGATTCAACGTATCGTCACCTATGATAATGTGCTAATGTTTTTATTTGTGGAGTCCACCTTCGATGATCAAGACAAACCATTTTCCGTTAGAGATATAGACAACATAACAATCTTTACATGAATAAAACGTCCAACTTTATTCCTTTGATTGCGGATCTTATGATTTAGACCATCACTTTTAGAATCATGTCTTCCGCATAATCTGTTCATCATATGCCTGATTCCAAAGGCTTAGACTAACAGTCTCAGACTTTTGTTTGCTTAATATACATTCAACAAATATGAACGTAAAGGGGACATGGTTTGGTATATAAATAATAAATAAATTCTTTATTGATAAAATATCTCTAAAAATGTATTACATTTTTACTCCTTAGGGCATACATGTCCAACATACTATACTATACAATCCCTTAAAACATTAAAAAAATAAAAAAGACTTCACCACTTTCCACTATATTATACCCATCCCGTTTGCATTTCATTTATAACCTTACCTACCTATTTCTTCACTGCTAAGTCCGAAAAAACCACTCTCTTGTTTTGTTCCTTTAACTGGAGATGCTTTGAGTTGGTCGTTGTTATTGTTTATTGACTAAAAAGATATTAGTTTTCTAGGTTTTTATTATGTTTGTTCATTAGGTATGACTTATATATTTGAGCTTTGCTAGACATCAAATATATGATGAAGTTTAGTTTTTTTCTTTATATATTTCTTATTTTAGTAAATTGTTAGTTTAATTTTTTTCTTCTTCATAATGCTTAATCCAATCAACTTATCTAGTCCACCTAAACTTTAATTGTGTAGGTTGTTTTTAAAGTTTTAGGTCATTGGGTGGATTAAATATAAAATCAACCCACCTAAACTTTTGATTGGGTGAAAAAATCCTTAAAATTCACCGAACTCATCCGATGTTCACCCCTAACTAGAAGAATATAAAGGCAAATGACATTTTTAATGGAAACTTTTAAATAAATAACCACATTTTTTAAAAAAATTATGCAAATGGTTCCTCCTCATTAATTATAATGTCAAAATGATAAAAATAACTTTCATAATTATTAATCAGCTATGGTACATCAGTGATAAACTCTAGTAAATTAACGATATACTTTAGTACATCAGTAATAAACCCGAGTACATAAATAATAAACCTGAGTATATTAGTGATAAACCGTAATATATCAGTGATATAATATAGTATATTAATGATAAACTTAAGTACAACAAGGACAAATCATAATATATCATTGATAAAAAGCTTAATATATAGGTAATAAACCTTCGTACATCACTAATAAACCCCAATACATTAATGATAAAAACAAACCCTAATAAAAAAAACACTAATTACTCAAATTCACTATTTTCTCTCCCCCTCCTCCCTGTTGTTGTCATCAACTAACGCCACTAACAACGCCATGTTGCCCACATCTGCACCAACTTCAGTCATCTACCATTAGAGATTGCACAAACAAAGCCGCACATAGATAGCTGAAGGACGCTTCTCGTCCTCGTCATAGTCACTGGAGGAGTCGTGATCATCGTCGATGACAGACACTTCAACTTGAGGTAAAGCCGCCGATGACATCGTCTTCTTTGGCTTGGGTGATGGATCCATCCTCGATATCGTCTTCTTTAGCGTTGAAGGTGATCTCAACGGCGGAGGAGCTTCGATCACGTTCTTCCTCGATAACATTGATCATTTGTCAAGGAGAAAGACAGCAAAGCAAAAAGAAGGGAAGAGAGGGGTCATTGCTAGAGAAGAGAGAGATCAAAGGGTGAGAGAATGTCGGGGGAAGAGATGAGGTTGAAATTGGAAAATTAAAAATGTATACAAACAACTATACCTTGTATAATGTAAGTACCGACCATATCCCTAAATTTAGAAAAGTTGAGAGAAAAATTCTGTTACGGGTTAAAATGGGCCTCACAACTCAATTTTTCAAAAAAAAAAAAAAAAAAAAGCATACTAATATGATAGACAGTAGAGTTTGAAAGGGTTTTACAGCAATGCAATTTAAACTACAAATTATACTTCAAACTAAGTTTGTTTTTAAATTTTGTGAGAGAAAAGCACATTTTTATCTCTAGGAAATGTTCTTGCTTTTTTTTTCAATTATCATGTGATTCAATAGTTAAAACTTATGCTCTCTTTTTTTTTTTTTTTTCATTACTCGAGGAAGTATTAGGAGCAAGAAAAGAAAAAAAAAAGGGACAGAAGATCAAGGGTCTACCGAAGCTTCAATATTACCACCATGCATGCCGTCAAGCTCCCAATTCTAAAATTTTCCCCCTTGGCTCATCTCAACATGGGTTTTTCCCAGTGTCGTTGTACATAGAGCGGCGCCCTGGTTCTGATAGTGATTTACGTATGAGGTGGGTGCTCGTTTGGTTGTGCACTCTTATTGTCTAGTGGTCGTGCATCCTTGGGGTTTTGCTTCGCTTGGCGATGGGCTTCCTGTGGTGGTGCATGAAATTCATGTGTTGCGATTTTGGCGACTTATTTTTAATTCGTCATGCGTCTCTAAAGTCTTCCAAGCTGTCCTTTCGCCAATGGTCTTCTCAACAGAGTCTTTGACAATAATGCTTGGGGTTTATCTTTCGGTTTTGTATATATATTTTTTAGTTATAGCAACGCTGGTTCTTACCCCACTTTATTGGTGTTTTTGTCAAGTTTATTGGCATTAGGTTATCTGTTAACCTTGTGTTTTTATGGTTTAGTTGTGATCTTTGTACTATGGGCTTCTCAATTTAGGTCGATCAATCGTAAAGGATTTATTAAAAAAATGTACATTCTCCACCTTTGGTTTATATTGCTGGGTGTCTACTTTTGCAATTAAGTATACACTTTTTCTCCTTGAGCGTTTCTTTTAAAATCATTGATAGAACCGCCTATTTATCTTGTCGTGATTTGCCTATAATTTTGAGGCCGTGCAAGTTAAAATTGGTGTTTGCATGTTCTTGATTTGAAAAATGTTAACCTTTTCTGAAAAAATATATATATGTATATTTATATATCCTACAAATACAGTTTCATCACAATCATAATATATCATATTTCGTTTTTGACTTGGGGTGGAGAGTTTCCATGAAAAGATAAATATACCAGCCATCAAAGTTTGTAAGGCTAACATTAACATATGTTTGGAGTCTTCTTATTAAAAAGATTAAAAAAAAAAAAAATTGGAGTAATGAACGTAAAGTAATATCTTAATAATGCTGCATAGTGTTAACTTTTACATAAATTTTTACACTGCACTAGAATTTAATTGGCGTTTCACTCAAGGAAAACAAATTTATCACTATTAATTAATTTATCACGACTAATTTGTGACATCAAATGGCCAAACATAGTGCTTGTTGGGGGTAGGTGGCCGCCATTCCAGGATGTAGTTTGGTGGAGGTTGAGCTTCACTGCTGATTAATGTTACACGTCATAAAATTATATCTACAATATTTGGAAGGCTGCACTATTTTTTTTTAATTTTGTCTTTTTAAATTTTTGTCTTAATATCGCTTCAATTTACTTTTTGGGCAGTTGAGATTTTCTTCTCGCTGTGTGTATGTATAAAACAAGAAATTCAGTTATTAATTTTTTTTTTCAAGTAAATGTTAAAACAAACAACACCGCGACCAATTCCATGGGAGACAAAAATAGGGTTTGAAGCAGCATTGAACTTAAATGATTAATGTCCTTAATAAAAAAGAATGAGGGGTGTTTCAAACTTTAATTTCAACCTATCTGCTACAATTGTAAATAATATAACAAAGTGTTTGAAAAGTATGGTTAGAATCAAATTTGGTTAAAAATATTGTAGCATGTGAGAGGTTTACATTGTAAATTACTTTTTTCTTAACACTGTAGCATATGAGAGTTTTACATTGTAGCAACTAAAAGTTTTGGTTAAAATTAAGATTGCCAAACACACTACAAAGCTCAGCTACAGTAAAAAAACAAAGAGTTGTTACAATGTCAAGCTTACATATTATAGTTTTTAAACTAAACTGAAGTTTTAAACAAAAGTTAAGAAGGAAAATAAGCTAAAACCTAGAAGAAAGAGAATTTTGTTGTAAGGTAAATAAAAAAAGCTCCACCGAATGATATATACTTGACTGGTTAAATCTTTGTATAATTTTTTACTGTCAATCAAATTAGAATCATATGGTAATTCTTGCTATTTAAAACGTGCCTTAACGACACTAATACATTTAAGGCTTTATTTTGTCATACTCTAAGATTTTTCTTCTAAAGAATTTTAATTCTTGTGTGTATATTTATTTTCCCCTCAAAATAGGACTTAAGATTAAAAACAAAATTAAATCTAGATAAATGTCCTACCAGTAGAGAGACATTAGGATTTATGCTAACTTCTCCATCACTTTCTCTTATGGTAAATCAATCTAAGAAAAAACACAGTTTTAAGAGACCGACACAGAATTAAAAAAAGTGAATTTGGTGGTGAGATTCTAATTTTATCTTAAACAAAGGGGGTAAAGAGTGAACAGAAACTGACAAATTCCAGACCGCAACGACAAATTTTAGAGACCAAAGAAGAGAATCTTCCAAAAGTAAAAGAGCACAATAAAAAAAGAAGAAAATTCTTAATTAAAAAAAAAGGAGAAATTTCTTAATTAATAAAAAAAGGAAAAAGGAAAAAGGGAAAAAAAAAAGGGAAGAATATACAATAGACAAAAGCATGTTACACAAGTAAGGTTTCTCACCTATTACAGCAAGGATTAAATGGATAATAATGAAAGCAAAGTAACAGGGTACTAGCTGTAGTTGAGCTAGAATCAGAGACTTTCTTTTAAAAAAAATATATATATATATATATAGATATAGTGTAATTTTTTTTCTTGTTATTGCATATTATTATGCATAATAGACAGGTGTGGCTATATAGAGAGGTCTTAAGTTTGCATGTGATTGCTTGTGAATCCAGCATGGCTATGTTAGTTCCGCCAGCAGCCAAGCTGTCTGTCTCCTCTAGAGAGAGAGAGAGAGAGAGAGAGAGAGAGAGCAAAAACAAAAGGATAGGAAACGTGAGCCAAAGGGTGGGGCGGCAGATCAGGGACACAAAGATAAAATTTCATCCTTCACAGACGAGAAACGTGGCTTTGTGCATTTGTTTTTCCCTTGCTCTCTCTCCCCTCATTTTTAGAATTACGAACTAAAAATTTGTTCGTGTGTGACAGAATAGGTCTCTGTTTTTTAAAAAATTGAAACTGAACTGGTACTTGTTTAAAGTAAGTAATACAAGGCTCTGGTACTCGAACGATTATTAATTACTACTTGGTCTATTATTATTATTATTATTATTATTATTTTAAGGGTTGAGGTCTCTGATTTCACGTTGTAAGTCTTCAAAGCTATTGAGTGTGTTTTGAGACAGAATCAAAACATCATAGATGTGTGAAAGCTTTATATCGTAGCATATTTTTGTTTTACGTTATAATATGTGAGAGTTTTACATTTCGAAACCCCGTTTTAATTATATAATTGAAATTACTAAAATGTAAAGCTCTCATATGCTACAGTGTAAAACAAAAATAGACTATAATATAAATATCTTACAAGTTACAATACAATTATTCCACTTTTTGAAACTAACTGCAGTGTCAGACATAGCCAATATAGTATTGACTCGATCCCTTATTATTCGGCTACACATTTTATTGTTAATTGATTAAAAAGAAAATCTTAATATGTTAAAAAAAAAATCATATATCTAAATAACGTATAATACATTTACACATTGATGGTAATCAACGGAGTTAAACGAAAATGTAACACGTGCATTGTGTTTGTTACTTTAAAGTGCATTTGTGCATTTTAACCGTGGAGAACTTAACACGTCCAATGGAATATTAAAATAACATATCAACCACAAATTTAATTTTTGAGTGCTTTGTCATTTTTAATGCTAAATTTATTATGTGCTAAACTTTATGGTAAATTTGTCACAAAGTTTAGCATAGAACAAATTTCATATCTGATTTTTGTTGAATTAACTTTTTTTGCTTTAATAATTACAACATTCTTACTTTGTAATCATTTTAATATTAATTTACTTTTACATGTTTTAAAGTTTAATAATTATGAAAAAAACAAATAAGACATTTCAAATAACATTATACGTTAGAACATAAAATAAAATAACAAACTAAATATGTTATTTTTACACTTTTAATGGCAAATGTAACATGAGATATATAGGTAAATGACTTTTTTTTAAAGAAATTTTAAAATAAATGACAATAACCTTTTAAAATTAGGCAAATGATTATTTATCAGTGATAAAACTTGAATTTATTAAGTTTAACACTGATAAACTCGAGAAGTTTATCGGTGTTAAACTCAATAATCAATGTAATTTTTTGTGAGAAGCATGTTAATTAAAATGTACAAAGTTAGGAAATAAGTTTTTTATTGATTATAGTTAAAAAAATCTCATAATTGATTTTCTTTCAATAAGGTTCATCTTTTAACGGATTAATTCTAAAATGCGCTACATTATAGACTGATTTTCAATTTGCCTCTTCTTATAGATTGATTTTCAACTTGCCCCTGCTTGCAAAGCTGTCCATTTAGAATGGAGAAGAAAGTGGATGGGAGGGACATTTTGAGCGATTTTCTATACAAGAAGCAACATAACGAACGGTTTTATCTAGGAACACATTAAAAATGGATATATATATTCATATGATATAAAGATATTTATGAAATTAATCCTAAATATAAATAATCATGGTATTTTATTATGAGATGTCTAATTTTTACCTAAATTCATGCATATTATTTACCTCCTTCTTCCTTATTTGATAGTAAAGATGACGCCTTTACTTCATAGAGAAAAGGAGAACTCTAGTATTTGTTGATTGCAAGTGAAGGACTAAGGCTTGTTTTTGCTATGGCAAAAAGAAAACAAATAAAAGATAACAAAAGGAAGACGTTCAAAGGTCAGAAATTGCCATGCCAATTAAAGGTAATCTACTAGTCGCGGCCTATTTATTTTTTTATTTTTTTCAAACAATAGATTACCGATCATGGTGCCTGCGACCGAAAAGTAATCTACTAGACTATCATTGGAAATCTTCCAGATTGTTTTACCTTCCCAAACAAGTCCCCAATCATTTCCTCTGTATCTCCCACCCTCCTCCCTCATCGACACAGCCGGTTACTAGAAAATACAGATCACTCTGATAATATAGTATACTATGTAAATATAAAAAATTCACTAACGACTTTAGCCGACCACTGATAGTAGAGAAATACAGTATTACTTTGGTGGTATTGTATGATTGTGTAAATGCAAAAATTCACCGTCGACTTCATTATACCATCAGTGACTTTGCCGGACTGTCGATGATTAGAAAATACAATATTACTCTGATAATACTGTATTACTATATAAATACAAAAATTCATCGGTAACTCTAAGGACCGTCGGTGCTGGAAAATGCAGGATTACTCTACTAATACTATATTGCCGTGTAAATACAAAAATTTATTGACAACTTCACCAAACCAACAGTTGAGAGATACAGTATTATCAGAGTAATATTGTATTGCTGTATAAATGCAAAAAATTTACCAACGATTTTGTTAAACAGCTGTGGCCAAGAAATACAATATTACTTAATAATACTGTATTATCATGAAAATAGAAAACTTTACTAGCAATGTAGTCGGACACCACCTACACCAATGACATCGTCGTTGATTGAGAAAATCACAAAAAAAGGGAAAAAGACAAAGTAATAAACAGATCATAAAATTTTTACAAAAACACACAAAAATCAATCAAATACAGAAATAATTTCCCCTCATTCTCTCACCAGCCAAACACAAATGTAAGACCACAGAATATCAACACAATGTCAAGAGTAACGAAATATATAGATTGATCGGAAAAACTCTGGCAACGTCATCGACCGGTACGTTCCGTAATTGCCTGTAAATCTTACCAATATACTTTTAAAAAGAAAATCTTTACTCATCTTCTTCTTTCTTATTTCCCCTGCTTATTTTACAAACACAGGTGCAGCACCATGTAGAATCAGGTCTCACCTTAGCGTGGTAATAAAAACATCTTATTGATGGTGATCGCCTCCTCAAATCCAAAAAACCAACCAAGGAAGCATCTCTGACGTCATCACAATGTCATCAAACTACCATCGCGAAGCCTAAAGCTCGCCATCGCCACCAAAACTTCGACGATGACAAACTCGGATGTAGGGCCTCTGACGAGCTCAGCTTCGCGATTCCATGCGTTCGACCAGCTCTTCTTCAACAACGACGAACTTGAAAGAAAGCGTTCAATATTCTGACCTTGAGACGCTGAAGAATCGCGGCATCGGAGGTAGCGATCACCCGATCTGCCGATGGCACGATGACAGAGACAAACGCAACCAAGGTGGTGACGTTCTCCTGATCTGACAATGCCATAGAGGACGAAGAGGATTGCACCGACGTTGTGAGCTCCGAATCAGGTGGCACCGTGAGGGTGACGAAGCGACGGCGCCACCGATGAAGAGAGAAAACAAAGGAGAGAGGCTCATGGGAGAGGAGAGAGAAAAGGCCTACAGAGAGGGGGGAGAGAGAGAAGAGAAATTAGAGATTATCATTATTATTATTATTATTATTATTATTATTTTTGGCCATGAAGAGATTAGGGTTTGAAAAAATACAAATGGGGGTATTTTTAGTTTTTAAGACAGCTAATCAAACAAATCCTAAATATGTTATTTACTCCACTTTTAGAAAACCTCTCATATAATTTACCAATCACTTAATGAAATCTACTATTTTGTATAATTTTTATACTAGATTCTCGACAGGAATCTACCAGTTTAGTGTCTTTCAACACATTACCATAGTAATCTACTAGATTGTCACCGGTAAACTACCAAATTATTTTTCATGTCCAAAACAATCACTTGTCCAAACCAAACCACCAAATTCTGGTAGTGTACCATGTACGTAGTGTATGTGCTCTGCCATGATTAATTATCGTTTCATACTTGTATTAACTCTTCCCAACTTCAATAAGATTCATATATTTTATGTTCATAATGACGTAAAACAATAACAATGATACTGATTCCAGTAGACACTTGACATAAAAGATAGCCTATTAATTGGTTCAGCACGTATAATTTCTCCACAAAAAAAAAGGAGGAGAGAAACTACAAAACAGCATGTCTAAACTCTACAACGACCGTCTTTTAAATATTCACAAGCCGAAAACGAACAAAAATAATCCGTACACTTAAAGGATCTTTATTAATGACTCGTCCCATGTAGTACATAATAATTAGCCAACAATATCATGAATCTCTGATTCAAGGATGTGTATATAAACGTGTGTACGTATACGCGTTTATACATGTTCTCATCGTCATTCCTGGAGACAGGTGTTAACAGCTCCATTGAAGTGGCATCAATCAATCCCCTCATTAATTTGAGAGTTATCTTTTCATTTAAGATATTATTGTTCTTATACGTCATTGCCATATCAATGTCGATTTCTGAAATTTACTGAAATTTTTAATTACAATGCCATCAATATAAAATAAATTTGGCTTTTAACTGTGAAAGTTAATTATTGTGGTTAGACATGTTAAAGGGGTGGACCATTTAAATCGGGCGCAAACGGCAATTATATTGTACCTGTATTAGCCTATTTATTTATCTTATTGGGTTAGGTTTAGTCTATTTAATTTTAAAAAATTCTTACAAATACTATTTTGTAAAATAATTTATTTTTTATAAATGTCATAAATATTTTAGTGAGTGCTGTATAACTTAAACAAAAAATATAAACAGTAATATGGTATAACTTTTTTAAATGTGGCATGAATAAAAATTGTGTTCAAAAGTATGGCATAACATGTAATTTTCTCTTTGATTTTTATAGCGTAATCTCGGCCCATGGTCTATTTATTTTGTGGCCTATACTCTTAACGTGCTTGGACTGTAATCGTGCTCTTAACATATCTTTTGTCGTGCAGAACGACAAAGTTACAAAATACAACAAAAAATAATCTTGAACAAAATGAAAACATTAAATCTTAAAAAATAAGCAAAATAAAAACATTAAATCTTAAAAAATAAGCAAATAATTAATTAAAAAATTGTCACATTATAAATTTTTACTCAATGAAACGCATTGGGATAAAATTTTGACAAAGAAAAAAGAGTGTAATTATAAGACTTTAAAGAAATAGATAACTAAATGAAAAGTAAACTCAAATTATATTGCTTCCACCAGATTGTTCACTTAATTTGTTTTTTTTTCCTAGAATCGGTTGATTTTCATTTTTATTAACTTCATTAATATTTTTATTTATCAGAACTTCTTTATAACCCAAATATTTATATATAATAATACTAATTCTATACTATGTGTTGAAGTCGTGCTTCTAATTAGGCTTCTTAATTGGAGCTCTATTGTACTTTTAATATTGCCTATGTGGGGTCCTTAGTGTCCAAAAACAACATTAAGCCCATCATATTTAATGAAGGGGAATTTTAATAAATGCCTTTTTTTAATATTTATTTTTTATAACTATCATACATGTTTATTTGTGGCACAACTTAACATGTAATCTGAATAATAATGCAATATAAACTGTTCTAGATATGGCATAAATAAACACAACTTTTAAAAATATAACATAATATAACATGTAATTTTCTCTTTAAGAAATGGGATGGGTCCATATAATAATTGGATCATAAGGTTTTTGTGCCCACTTTTTAACTTATCATGCTCATACAGGCCTGTTAAGTCCAGCCTATTTTGACATTTTTACTTATGGCTGAAATTTTTTAAAAGGTTATTATCATTTTAATACTATTGTATTTTGATAAAACATCAAATTGGTACTTTATTGTCTGAAAAATATAAAAAAGGTATCTAACTATTTTTAAAAAATGAAAGAAGTATATTGAGCCCTTTTTTAGGATATAAAATGCCCATTTTCCCCTTTTATGGATTTTGTTTACTTTTAATTTTCTTTAATTTTTTTGTTCAAAAGATAACTCTTTTTAAAACTTTTATTCAAACAAACACATCAAAGGTTTTTTTTTTTTTCATAGTGAAAGATTTTTTTTTAAAAAAAATTGAAACAACAAATTTAAATTGCTAAATGGGAATTTTACATTCAAATGAGTTTAGGGCATAAAAAAATGTTTTCAAAAACATTTTAGTTCCTTTTTTATATTTTCCAAATAACATGGTATCAATTTTATGTTTTCTCAAAGTATACTGTAGTAGAAAGATTTGATACATACAAGAATAATGTTATTAAATTTCCGAACTTTAGCCATGTATAGAGTGTAAATCTAAAGAGTTATTAGAAATGTCATGTATGTGTGTGGTGTGACCGTGCCTTTACACACACACAAGTTCCAAGCCACATTATATAAGTTATTTTTGTAGTTGCTGAATTATTCATTTTCTTCCCCATCCGTAGTTAATAAAATTCATCCTTCTCTCTCTTTTACACGCACATATGTATATGTATATGTATATATGTATGTATATGTTTACATCATATTTGTACTCATGATGAGCAGCATGTGCCTAGGCAGTAAATTATAAACAACGCTATCAAGTGCATGAGCTGCTTCCACAGGACTTAACTTTGGATACAAGTTGAAGGAAGCCCCAAAATGTATCCTCTACTTTTGTTTCTTATGGTGTCAGGATCATTAGTTAAACACCCTTACGTTTTACATTAATTAATACCGTAATAATGTATACGAAAACATTAAGTACGTGATTAGTACTTATGCTTGTCTCATCATAGATTATGTGAAAATATAAACCCGTCTTGTGAAAGCCATGTTAACCAAGTGTTGATTGTACGCATAATTAATATTGCAAACAACAATTCGAAAAATGTTGTCTTATGTGTTTAAGTACTTATACTAAGTTTATCATACAAACATGAATAAGCATCTATGTTTCTTATCAAGTTCAAGAAGGAATTCTGAAGTAGATATTTACCATATGGTCCTCCATATCAGCAGACCCATAAAATATTTTTGATGGGGACATTAAAAAAAGTTAGTAATTGTTGACGGTTGAAATCCTCCAACCTAAAGTAATAAATGTTAGTGAACATGAAAAAAAAAAAAATTCAACAATTGAAAGAATAATAAATGATTTTTTTTGAACTTAGGGGTGGAAGATTCAAACTCTTTACCTTTAAGTGAAATCGAGCATGGTTTTTATCACTATGTTATACCTGCAATTACATAATAAATGTTGAAATTAATATAGAAATAAAGATAAAAATAAAGACAGACACCAGAATTTATGGTGGTTTGGTTCAACATGACCTATGTCCACATGGTTTTCTTCACTATATTTTATGAAAATAGATTATACAATCAAAGCCTCTCACTTTGAACACTTGTTAGAGTTGTCACATAATTTTGGCAGAGTAATGACCTAAACTTTAAGTTTCAAGCCCTTCTTTTAACCTTGCCTCATCTTATTTATAGAGCTCATGGCGTGTGTACCTGTCTTCTCATGTCCTCCCTTCCTGAGTTGACCACGTCCTCCGATTCTTCAAGAGCAAACCTCCATTTTTCACATGAAAATAAATGCTCTCGCCCCAACCTCCTCGAGAGAAATACCTCCTTCTTCCTGCATTCAACCTCTTCAAGAGGATAAATTCCTATTTTTGAGGTTAAATAACGATTATTTTGAGAGGTTTACACGTCACAAAATGGCTAATTTTAGCGGGACTTTCCTTGGGACCTAGGAGCAGTACAAGTGAGACAGCTCTTCATACTTGCCAAGGCTCGAGCTCTTTGGAACATTCTTATAAGGCTCTTTGAGATGCGAGGTCTTTGAGGCATGACCTCTTGAGGTCTCGGTGAATAGGTTATGCACGCGGCCGGTCCTATTTTGCTCGCAACTAGGGGTGTGACCTCTTTAAGTCCCTACTGGGATGTGAGCCAATTAATATGTGAGCTCGTTAAACAAGTGTTTCCCTTCTCTCTTTGTGAGAGCTTTTTGAAAGTTATTAATTATGCCAAGACCCTCAAGTTAGAAATTGTTTGTGGCCGTGAGTTGTTTAGTACTCCTCGAATAATACGAATAAATTAGCTTCGGAGCTCTAAGCTCAAAACTTGTTGACGTGGAACCTTTGACCTTATAAATGACCGCGGATGGAGGTATAACAACAATAATTTTTTATTCATGTATAGAAACATAAATATATATTTCAAATATTGATTAGTGCCGTAGTTATAAGTTTTCTTATAAAGTATGGGCATAAACAAAATTAATAGGGACACAACTAAAAATTTAAATTATGAGTGGTGTTTGTGCCTCCACTCACGAGAATGTTTCCTTGGTCCTTATATGTGGCTCCCACACCTTACATAATTAAGAAAAGAGACCTCTCAGTTCTTTTTTTTTTCTCAATTATGAGAATGATTAATTCGTTTGGCACTTTTTGCATATTAATAAACAGTATTTACCTGCTGGTAATGGTGGTGTAGGCACCAGCAAGAGAGGAGAGAGAGGCAGAGAGAAGAAAGAGTTGAGAGCATTTTTGTGCTTTTAATAGTTTTGTAATCCTGCTCTATCAAGTTATGCTCTATACCACGCTTTTTAAAAGATTATGCTGTTATTCACCCATTCATACCTAAACTATGGTATTTCCCTTTTCCTCCCATAAAATTGTTGTAATGGAGTTTGTGATTAAAACTTTAGTATAAATTTTAAAATCTATTTTAGAAGTGATTTTTTATTTTGGGAAAAATTTAACATTTTGTGGCGGCTTTAACTGAAAACTCTTCTCAAAAGTCAAAGTACTTTTGAGAGACCGTTCAAACACTTGCAAAAGCAAACGATTCGGAGGTCCAAAACAACTTCTAGGAAGCTTGCCAAACACCACCTCCTAATTCTTATGATAAATTTGTTTAGCACTTTTCGCATATGGATGGCGGTAGTTAATATCCGTTGATAAAGTAGATAAAGCAGTTAGGGTCAAAAATAGTATAGGAAAAGGCACTACTTGGTGGCCCTTCTTTTACAATAAGGATCAAGCGAATATTTAGCAAAGGTTTAGCTATTGGCCTACAAAGGAGACAAAAGCAAAGAATAATAGTTAGTAACTAGTGTGTGGTCAGGCATATACATACATATATATATATATATATATATATATATATATATATTAGTAATTTGGGGAGATATGATTCTGAATTTGCTTGCTTGAGAAACTTGGAACTTTATTTTGGTGTGTGGTGATTGCGTAAAGTTCAATAGAAGCTATATATGTAAATGAATTTGCAGATTTTTTCATCTAAAGAGGAAACATTAAAAATATAGGAAATGGTCCCCTTGGTCCAGTAAAGATCAGGCAAATTTTAATCAATAACTAAAGCAGGCATTAGGAGTATAATCGGAATGGTTTTGTGGTAATTAAATTTTAACCCGGAATCTTGTCTCCTTGCTTAGGCACTAATAAATTACCATGTTACGGTGATGATCTGCTTTGCTGATTAAAGCATTACTGACAAAATAAATTGATTTAGATTAGAAGAAAAAATATTACAGCTATCATTAGGATTAATGTCTTTTTGAGGACATTTAGGGTCCGTTTGATTTGTTGGTTCAAAAAGTGTGTAGTTTGAACTTTTTTATTGAAAATATGTGGTTCAAAAAATAAGTTCAAAAAGTTGAAAACAAAAGGAGGTGTTCTTGGCTTGATGTCACTTTGGTTAAACAATCAAATCAAGGAGTTAGAACATGAGCTGTATTTTTCTTTACAGAACATTATCTCACCAAAATTTCTGTACCAGTTGAACCATTCAACCAAAAGGGATCTTAAAAGCTGTTTGGTAAGACCGGTCTAAACTAACTTCTCAGTTTTGAACATTATAAAGCTTTCATATACTACAAAAAAATAAAAAAGTTGCAATAGTGTATTGTTAGAGTGTACAGCTCTTACATGCTAAAGTAAAAACGATTCTAACTAATGGTTCTAACTAACATACCAAACACCCTATTAATTATTCTAAAGAATTGGAACAAGGATGCGGAGAAAATTGCAAGTGTTCTTTTACCAACGTGAATCCCCTTGAAGATGACGGTTTCTTTCTTTCTTTCTTTCTTTCTTTCTTCTTCTTCTTCTTCTTCTTCTTCTTTTTTTTTTTTTTTTTTGTGTCTTCGGATGAACGGTTTTCTTTGTTATTGGCTGCATTGTTTCATGTTATATTATTATTGCAACTTTTAATATGAAGCACACGCCACACACGTTCAATAAATTAAAAATGAAAAGCAAACCGTCAAATATATAATGTCCCTACTACCCTTAGTTTGTGGGACTGGGGAGTACTTAATTAAAGTCAATTAGACTAGTGATTAAGATTTAATTACAAGTATAATTTAGAGTGACTAATAACTCTATAAAATATAGTTATTTTACTATATTTTTATGTATAAAATTGACTTTGTCCTTGAGATTTTTAATTTATTTTAATTTATTTTTGTTTTGTTTTAATTAATTTTGTTTTATTTTCAGTTTTTAATTTATTTTGTTATATTTTGAATTAATTTGAAAAATAATTTTATTATATTGCAAATATTTTTCTCCTTCTTAATATTTGGGTCCGTTTGGTAAATGGATTCGAATCAGTGATTTGATTTGAGTTAGTGTGATTTGAATTATGATTTGAGTTAGTGATTTAAATTGTTATCTGAATTAGCGTTTGGATGTACATTTAAGTTTTAATCTGAGTGTGGAATAAAATTGAAATTTATGTTTAGAGAGATAGTGAAAAGAGTTTTTGATTTATCAACAAATTTAATAAAATCTTAATATTAATGATCCCAAAAAAATGCAATATGGATTTGAATTTATTCCTCTCTTCACTATGAACACAATTACAAAAAAATTATCTCAATTGGATATCAAATAAAAAAGTTATGATTTTTTTTCAAATATAGGAGGTATTTTATTTTTTATTATAGCAGGATATCCGAGTATCAAAAGTTTAGGGGAGAGTCAGAACTCTGAAAACTTAAATTCTTGATACTCAAATGATTCAGATTTTAGGGGAAAGAAACACGTATCCAAAAAATTCTTGATACTCGAATCTAAATTTAAGTCTATTCACACCAAACAAACAACCCTTTAGTTTCCTCAAGTGTGTATTTAATTAAGTAAGATTTGGGTAAAAATGTAATAAAAAATTAATTAAGAGGATATTTGGCATAGTCGTTGAAACCATTGATTATAACTTTTTTACTGTAGCATGTAAGAGCTTTATACTGTAACAATTTTTTTATTTTTATTGTAGTATGTGAGAGCTTTACCGTCTTTTACCAAATAAATTATAAGTGTGTCAGAATTATTAAAGGGAAGAAAAGATAATAAATAAAAATTAAATTTGATTTGAGAATTAATCGCAGCTGTTGGATCAAGCAAATGTGCGGTCAAGAGCTTGAGCGTCAACGGCAGGCAGCAGCAGAAGGAGGGTAGCCAACACGCTACAGTGCACAAGTAGACCCATGGGACCCACTCTTTGACGCGTGGGCGCGTGTTTTACACGCACTTTCTTTGGGCCCGTTCGCCGCTATTTTTGTGGTGAAATCAGTCCAAAAATTCTCCTCTGTGCGCCTGACTCGGATTTAGCACAAATTTTGTGCCATATTACGCAGCTTGCACTTGGTTTTTGGTATGTGAATCAGCTTCCAATGGGATACACTTTTTATTTTTGTAAAAAATTCTCTTGTCAAGGCTATAAATAGCCTTCAATTCGGGTTGTCAAGGACACACCAAAGCAGTTTGCTCTTTTGCATTTTTAGAGAGTTGTAAGCTCAATTTAGGAGCAGTTCAAAAAAAGATCTTTTTGAATTCCTTTTGTAATTTCCTTGTAACTTTCAAGAGAAGGAAGAGTGGAACTGTTTGAATTTATTTTGTCAAACAAGCTCATTCTAAACTTTTTTCTTATCTTTTATTGTTATAGTGTATGTATTATCGTGTGTTGTTGTTGTTAATTTTGTTAGTATGAACCAATTTTCTTTATGTTGGAATTATGACATAGCTAAATTATGAATATTTTATTTAGTTAAATTACTTTGTTATGATTTTCATATTTATGTTGTGTTTATTTATGACCTTAATGCTTTCAAAAACTTGATCAACTTTTGAATGAATTGAGAATTAAATTAAAACTGAGATGAGATATTTGTGACTTAGCTTATTAAAATTAATGCCATAAATTCTAGGAGAGGATAGAGATATATCTTTCTGTTTTATGTGGTCATTTTACAACTATGGAACTTAATGAACTTGACGTAATAAATTCACAAAAAGATATAGTGCATTTTCTTAGGCCTAAGAAAGAGTACATAAAATAATAAGGAATTCGACCATCAGCATAATATGAAAAATCATAATAATATGTTTAATTAAATAAAATAGGATTAATTGAAATCATAATTCTAGCCGTCTTTCGTCATTGAATTTTCGTTCAAGTTAAATTTCAAAACTTTTCAAATTTTGTGATCTTTTTTACTTTAATTTTAGAATTTTAGAATTTTTCTTTTCAAATTTTCAAAAGTTTTGAATTGACAGTTTCTCAAATAAAATTAGGATTAATAAGATTTGGTAATTAATGAACAAAATTCCCTCGTGGGAACGATCTTTACTTACACTTTCTTAACTTGTATGCGATAATATGCACTTGCATTTCAAAAATCCACAACAGTGACCCAAAAGCATAAGTATAAAGACATGCTTGCAATTCTATACTGAGTCAATTTACTACTACGAAGTATTTGACAGAAATTCATGGTCTCTACAAGGTGATTAGAAGTCGGAAATAAATAACTTGGATGTTTATCTGTTAATGCACAGTTTTCTTCCCATTATCACTACTCTAAAACTTGCATATCATTACTCTTAATTAAAATAAATTCATGAAGAAGCTAAAATCCTAGGATATGAGATACAATCTATTTGACAAACTTTTTCTTTTCTTTTTTTTTTTTTTATACTAATATTAATGATAAAGACTTCCTCAGGAGGAGCATTAATTACATATAATGAAGTACTTCACAAAGGGCGGCCCTCAACTACACCCTGTCTGCTAAGTTCGTTAAGGGACATTAATGTATGAGAAAATGACATGTGACCTCGTGATTTTAAAAATTATGTTTGTTTATGTTATGTATATTTAGAAAAGGTTTTGTTATACTATCATTTATATTATATGTTAAATTATGTCATAAATAAACATATATGGTATTTATCAAAAATAAATCTTTAAAGATAACATTTACAAATATTGGGGCCTTCTCTAGTGGAACTCTCACTGGTGGTGTACGTTTTAAAACTATTAGATATGGTCAACTTTTTTTTGTTTTTTTTGTATAGATCTAATGACAGAAAAACAAATTTCACTACAGTTGAATATCTATTTCGGTTCCAGCAAAAAGAAAAAAATTGTCCAACACATATTGTCAAAAAGCATATACCATTTAGTATTGGGTCAGATTCTCGCTCTAGTCGAGATATATTACATCAAATCCATAATCGGCAACAATTTAAAACTACCTCAATACTTGATCTTGATTCTTAAGGAAGATGCATATTACTTGAACATCCCCTTTTTTTTTTTTTTTTTGTCACAGTCCAAGAATCCCTAGTATTGAACATGTATAAAAAAAGATGAGAGAGAGAGAGAGTGAGAGTTAGAAAAAAATTGTATTTGAAAAAACTGATGCAACAATAGCACAATACGTTATTGCCCCTTTTATTGAGAAACCCTATCAGTTTTCATTGTCCCACTAATTTAAGAGATCCTAATCCACTATAGGCCCCGATTGGGTTGAGTTATATACACACACGCGCGCACATATATGTATATATGTATATACATGAGCCATTTATTAGTTAAATAACGAATAACGATATTGGTGGTGGGTACTGATTGCTGAAAAGCACTTGAACGTAGACTTCAATTATAATACTCTTCGCCAAAAAAAAAGGGGACAACTTCAATTATAGTACCATTCATGGGTTGACTTTAAGAGGAAATACATACATACATATATATATATATATATATATATGCATACTTGCTTTTGCGGAAACCATTTTCTATACTTAAAGATTTCGCAAGTCTCAAACCCTAACATTATAATTACCTGCCCGGCCTTGAGCTCCAAGCCGTCTCTATAGTCTTTACAACGTTACGTCAATCACATGTCAATAAAAAGTATATGACCAAAAAGGATATTTCAACTTCCGTTGTTGTGGTATTAGTTGAATTTATATGGAGTGAGTGAATTATGTGGGTTATAATGAACTTTTCGTGAACAAATTAAGTAAATCAATATGTTGGTGACAATATCCCAACCTATGATTCATGGAGAAAAGTGATTAGCGAATTATGCTACAAACAGGGCAGAGCAAAAAAATTTAACCAGAGAAGGCAGACACATGACTGAATTAATAAGATGAGATAAATAAAAAGATGTCAAATTTTAAGAGGAAAGAGAAACGAATACATTTTTAGAAAAGCAAAATATAAGTTTTATAAATTTTTTTATATGTGAAATTAAAGAAAATAAAAAGTTTAAGGAGCGGCCACCCACCTCGGATGGCTCCGCTTCTGGCTACAAATTGACTGTCTAGTCTTCTTTTTATATCTCTCTTTGCATCTAAGTTATTATTATTGTTAATTTTTCTAAGAAAGTTATGTGGGGGAATTATAATAAAGGGCCGGTTAAATATATATCATGTCGATTAATTGAGCTGGCGATGGAGTGGGGGTAAAAAATATATACACAATAAAAAAAAAAAGAAGAAATCTAGCTACATAGATTGGTTGGGCTTTTCACGTGCAATGGGAAGATTTATGGGACTCAAAGTGTAAAGGGACTAATGTGAGAGGTTGGTGCGTGTTGTTCAACTAAGAGTTACATTATTTAGATTTTGCATGACGTGTCCTATGTCTGTTGGGATTTTGTTGAGGGATGAATTAATCAGTCCGCCTAGCTATATTGATGCTTCAACACTAAAGCAAACCTCCCTAACCGTCTCATGAAGATAATGGAACCAACAAAAAAAAAAAAAGCAATTTGGTCACTGAAAAAGTAATGTACCAACATATATTTGTCTACCAACCTTTAAATCTACAAAAAAAAAAAAAAAAAAAAAAAAAAAAAAAAAAAAAAAAACTTCTTCTAACTGTATCAAGCAATTGAAAACATGCACTATCGATAAAACCTTACCAAAAAATGACTGAAAAAGGGCAAAAAACAAAAGGCAGAGCTAAAACATTTTGATTAGGGTGTTTGAGAGAATATACAGACCACAATAATTTAAGCTATATACTGTAAATACAAGTAACATTTTTTTTTTTTTTTTTGCATTAATGTGAGCGCTTTGTAATGTTTGTGCAGTTAGAAATTTACTCTTCAAGTACCCTCCAAAAACACCATAGACAAATATATATATATATATATATATATATAATCTCTTACTTTGAAGACCATCATGTTTGAATTATGTAACTGATAATTCTACTTTCTAAATAGGCTCCACATGGCGCTCCTATTCTTATTTTTCATTTTTGTATTTCGAGTGCATGTGAAGAGGTGGGATAGGAGTGAGGCCAGTAAGAAGCTTTTTTTTCTCTCCGTCGGCCCTTTTTTTTCTTTTGTTGGGTATAAAGAAAAGCAATTAAATGCAAATGAAAGTTGTTTTTAAACTATTTTCCCGTTTCTTTCACATGAATTTAATACATTAACTCCTCTCATTCAACCAAGCAGATAGTACATATTAAGTCCACCATAGAAAATGAAATCGAATCCAAGTGGTCCATTAAGATTACAATCAATCAAACTATATTGTGTTCTACGAAAGATTTGAGAGGAACAATTTGTGCACGATAAATAAATAACGTATTCAACTTCACAAAGAACCATACTGAGATACATTTTCTGGTACCAGTATATTTTATATATATATATATATATATTTTATGTGTGTTTTTGTGTGTGTGTGTGTGTATATACCTTCTTAGAACGCATCCACCATCAAATTATATAAGTTGATTATTTCTAATTGACGTAGTATTCATAGAATTTGTTCTGATTATTTCTAATTGACGTAGTATTCATAGAATTTGATCTTGGAAGACATGCAATCTCTCAAGTTTGAGCCTCAAAAGCATCCAATATATATTTAAAAAAAAACAAAAAACAAAAAACAAAATAACAACAATCAAATAAAACCAACACAATTTTAAATCTAGATGGAGGAAAAGGATCATTAGATCGATTAATTGTGGAAGTCTCTTAGCAAAAATAAGTAAACAAAAAAAATCTTATTGGGTGAGGGAGATCTGATATTTTCCCTTCAAGAGAGATGAAGTAAAACGGGGTGAAGAAAAGGGGACAAAAAAGAAGGGTCTCGAGGCCTATAATTATTCCAAAATATAGTTTATTTTTACACATTATTTATGATCTACATACTAGATTCAAAATGTTAGTCACTTGAATATTAGTTAGTGATACTATTAAAAGTTAAAACATAATTAATTTCTCACAACAGTCTCTTTTTGTTTAATTTTAGGTACTCCAGCAACACATGAAGGATTTAAACTATATGGACCTAAAAGTTTAAAGTTAATGTTGTTGCCATTGGGTTAAACGTATAATTAAGGAACATTTTTTATATACAAATTACAATACAAGACAAATTTATTAGAGCGAGTTGAATTATAATAATTTTTGTGAAATATTTTAGGAATAGCAAAAGTACATAATATCTATTATAACGATATTCACGTACTACAAAATTATGTAGCACTTATTTTAGTATTTTAAATGGTGTTTGATGTAAGGTAGTTTACACGACTAATTTAGTTATGAATAGTATAAAGCTCTCACATACTACAGTTAAAAAAAAAGTTGCTATAGTTTAAAGCCCTTACATATTACAGTAAAAATAGTTCTAACCAATGGTTCCCACCACCATACCAAACACCTTATTAATTTTTGCTATTTGTATTTTCTTATAATTGTGGAATTGTTTTATTACCCATGGCCCCTAAACAACATTTCGTAATTTGACACTTTCATGATAGCAATTTTTTCTTAGTAATTTTGTTTCAATTTCTAAAAAGTGGCATCAAACTCCAATTACCATTGAAGTAAAATTTTAGAAAATCATAAGACTAATTTAGGGGAATCGGTTGTCAAAAAAATGAACTTTTAAGCACAGAAAAACTAAACTACGTGTTTCCATTAAAAAAAATTATGTGAAAATCACAGTAAAAAGGTACTAAAGAACTACAACTAAATATATTTTATTCCTCATCATAATAGTGCTAACTCAGTTTGTGAGGGTGAGACAAATTAAAAGGGAGATCTCCATCTTAAATCATGAGAGCAATTGGCATTGAATAAAATAAATAAATAAATAAACTCTTTGAAGGCATTCAACGAGTGTAAATCATATTCGGAAGGTACATCAAGAGGCATAATCTCAACCTCATTGTAGATGAGAAAAATCGATCCTTAGATTATAAGAGAGAAAGTCCTAATAGGTTGTCCTTAACTTAGATGCAATCCAGGACAAAAACAATCTAGTGCCACTCGTTGGAAACTTGGAAGTATATTGAGATTCATAAATTGCATAGAATATGCAAACTCGGCTGCATAAGAGATGAGTTAAGTTAGAGCGAGCCGCAATGATATCAAGTCTATCCATTCCCGCGGTTTTACGGACACGGGACATCTCATAACAAACTTCATCACATAAAGACTAAACCTCTTCCATTTGACCCGTCAATAAAACCAGCAGCATATTAAGAAACAATCATAATCTCTAACGTAAGTTCAACCATAAATGTATGTGTGTGTAATATATATATATATGTGTGTGTGTGTGTGTGTGTGTGTGTGTGTATACACGTATATTTCCCTTTTCGGTGAGGTGACAAGAGAGGTAAACTTATCGAGATGAACGACGACGAACTTAAAATACTCTCTTGATCACTAATGTACTATAATTGTTACCTTCTATGAAGAGCTCCATTCTATAATCCTGATCATGAAGAATATTCTTTTTTACCTTCAAAATTACAATCTCAGTCATCAAGGACAAAAATAAAAAGATCAATTTATTCGCTCATTTCAAAATTAGCATGACATTCTCATGTCATCAGCATAATAATAATAATAATAAACTCCAAGTTTCATCTTATTAATTTCCATTATACTCTATGCACAACTTGCTTGTTATTGTAATTTTCTAGGAGGATACTTTGTGTGTGTGTGTGTGTGTGTGTGTATAGTATAACCACTAGGTCAAATCATATGGTGTAAAGTGTGGCGAGGCTTGAATTCCATAGAGATGCAAGTTCCATTTTGTATGAAAATAAATAAATATATAAGAATGTAGCGTTTTCTTAAAAAAAGTTGATGCGTGGGTGATTTATCATGAAAAATCTATCATAGGCCAAATCTGACAATTACAATCGTGTTTAACACATCTAAAGAAGAAGCATCATTCCTCAGCCCGAAAGTTTTCACAATAGTGACAAAACTATCTGATTGGCTGAAAATAAACTTTCTTAACTTTGGAGCATGATTATATTTTCTAAAAAATTGTTTTTTTTCCTAAAATATTAGTTAAATATTACATATTACATGCTTTTTTCCAAAGAAATCCACACATGTATATGTGTACATATTTCTTTTGTGGTTGGACTTCCGTACCCAAAGGTTGACTTGTTTTTATTTATTTATTTTTTACTAAAGTTTTTTTTTTTTTTTTTTATTTACAATTTAACAAATGTGTAAGGGCGACTACAGGGAGCAAGAGTAAGCAAAAGTGAGAGAATGTGCATCCAACTGTTGTAGAGAGTCTACGCTAACGTACGGCTAACGCACGGCGCAATACGTGGACCGATGAATGCGGAGTCTGTGGGTCCCACATTGACCCCCCCATATTCTTCTTCTCCACTTCAGTCTTTTGCTGTTAAATAAAGACCTTTAATTTGGCGGGTAATCTTTACGGCGGGAATTGGGAAACTGGAAAATGAGAATGGTCCATTCGAAAGTGGGAAACTCTTTTATTTTTTATTTTTTTAAATTATAATTATTACTAGAAAAATGGAATTAATCAAAATTTATTTGATAATTTCTCTCCAATTTGAAAATGAATTGATTCTTCTTTTGCTCATTTGAAAGTTTCGAAGGCTCAACACGTGGAATATTGTAGCTTTGCTACATTTAGTTGTTTCTTCTTTATTTTCTTTTCTTTTTTGCTAGTAAACTCAAAAAAAAAAAAAAAAAAAGCTCCTAAGATTTATTAGTCGCTAAATCTTGAAATTCTTTTATTTAGGGTTGTAGAAATTATTCAAATTGGTGTATAACTGCCAAAATACACTCGAATATTCTTGCTAAATTGTAATTAAAAAAATATCTAGAAGTAAAAGAAAAAAAAAACGTTTATTTATGTTGTTGGTTACAAAATAATATAAAAAAACGTGAATTTTGGTAGTGGAAGATTGATAAGCAAGCAAGTGGTAGTCCCTTTGATCCGTACAACTTGGGACAAAAGGCCAAGATCTTCCCTCCCCTACCATGGATGGAGAACTCGACAACCCAAGTGCCTAAAAAAATTCAAAGTGACGAAACAAAAAGGAACAAAGAATTCTTAAGGAAGCACGTAGAGAGCCGCAGATAAGGGCACAACTTACAATTCAAGCAAAGCGGTCTTCAATTTTTCAAATATATCAACCTTGAGCTCCAACCCCTTTTTAGAATTAGACGCTACCAGTGCCATCATTATCATTCATTCGACCGAAAACTATTACATTTTCTTCTTTTTTCCTATTTTTCTTTTTTCCTCTTAAAAAAACTCATTTTTAATAGCATGTTTGACGTTAATTTATTATAATTAACTTTTTAGTTACGAACAGTGTAAAGCACTCACATGCTATAATAAAAAAAAGTTGTTATAGTATAAAACTCTCTTATAGACAAGTGATGACAGCTTAGTTGGTTGTACGCTCCTTCACCTCAACCATAGGTTGAGGGTTCGAGTTACGTTTATCCTCACTCAAAAATAGTAACATTCTTCCTTCTTTTATATCAAACAATACTTATAGTTTTAAATAATGGTTCTGATTACCATCCTAAACATCATATGAATATAAATTAAAAGAGTCAATCACCAAATTCCAATGGCATTTCCGTTTGTCCAAGTCGGAAAAGGGTTTAAGACAGTTGAATGGAATTGCCGCCAAAAAAATTAATAATAAAACTCTACAAAAACAATTAAAAAAATAATAATTAATTCAAAAAGTCTCTCGCCTTAACTAACAACGGGAGACCAAACAGCATTAATTAAGGGTGATAATTTTGTACCTCCCTCTATTCACTTTTTGACAATTCCCACTCTTTTTTTTTCCCCTCTCTCTCCTACTTTCTCTCTCTAGTTTTTGCTGCATAAATAGCAACGCATCCCCTGCCTCTGTCCTCACACTACTCAACTTCTCCCCATCCCTCGCTCTCTGCCTTTCCTGCAGTGAGTGAAAAATCCAAATAAACAAAACAAAATGGCCACCATGAGCTCTCTCATTTTGCTTTCCCTCTTAGCCTCCGCCGCCATCGTCGACTCCCGAATCCCCGGCAACTACGGCGGCGGGTCGTGGCAGAGCGCGCACGCCACTTTCTACGGAGGCAGCGATGCCTCCGGCACTATGGGTACGTATGTACATCCGTACATAGTACTAGTACGGACACATACAATCACACATCAAAATTAACCAACATTATAACATTTTATTCATTTTGTGTGTTTAACAAAAATATGCATGTGACAATGTGTGAAACAGGAGGGGCGTGTGGGTACGGAAACTTGTACAGCCAAGGATATGGAGTGAACACGGCGGCGCTGAGCACGGCGCTGTTCAACAACGGGCTGAGCTGCGGCGCGTGTTTTGAGATAAAGTGTGCGAATGAGCCGCAGTGGTGCCACTCGGGAAGCCCTTCCATACTTGTGACGGCCACAAACTTCTGCCCGCCAAACTACGCCCTCCCCAACGACAACGGCGGGTGGTGCAACCCTCCCCGGCCCCACTTCGACCTCGCCATGCCCATGTTCCTCAAGATCGCCGAATACCGTGCCGGCATTGTCCCTGTCTCTTACCGCCGGTAAGCCCCTTTTTCGTGAGCAATATTAGAGACATCAACTTTTGTAGCAACTTTAATTAATTTTAAGTTATTTTTTTGTTAAGTGTGAGTTTTTCTCATTAATTGAAGTGACGATTAATAAAATACAATTTTTAAGATATAATTTTAGTACTAATAAAATACATTTTTTGGGATATATGTGTGACAATTAAACTTTTTTAAAAATTATAATATATTTATTTAATAATATAAAACTTTTAACAGCTATGTTAAATTATTAAAATATAAAGTTTTTAAAAGATATAATTTTCAAACAAACATTTCTAAGTGTAAGGCACAATGATCTCACCTTTTTACCATGCTATAGCTGAAAACTTTTTTAACAGCAACAGTAATTTTCTCTGAATAATAATGGAGCAAATTTTTTTGTTAATTGATTAAGATTTACACTGCACTTTCATTCTAAAATAAAAAAAATAACAGATTAACACTCTTTTTTGAAAGGACAAATTAACACTTTTTATATATTACTGGCACGTAAAAAAACCAGAGTGTGGTCATGACCAATCATAATTTGTTTATTTGTTTCTTTGCTCTAGACTTCGTTTTCACCAAAGTGATTGGCCGAAAGTTACGCTAACTAGTAATTAATTACAGGTTTAGATCCTCCGAGCGCCGATGCCAAAATTGTTTTGTTGTACTTTTTCGTAACTTTCGCTTTTTTGTTTCCAATCAAAAAGAATCACAGCCGTCCAAATTACATTTATCAGAGAACCGTACCCCCTACTTGTCCCACACGCATTGTCACGTCCATATCCAAACCGTGATCAACGACAGAATACAATCCCCAAGTGTGGTTGTACATCAGTAGAAAACGCGTTACAGGAAAAAATTGCCCCTGCTAATGAAATTACTTTGATACCCTTGTAGAATATCTGAAGAATTTTTATATTCATATATGGGGTTTTGATCGTATAGGGTGCCGTGCCGGAAGCAAGGAGGGGTGAGATTCACAATTAACGGCTTTCAATACTTCAACTTGGTCCTGATCACCAACGTCGCGGGTGCAGGGGATATCGTGAGGGCAAGTGTGAAAGGGTCAAAGACTGGGTGGATGAGCATGAGCAGGAATTGGGGTCAGAACTGGCAGTCAAACTCGGTCTTGGTTGGTCAGTCACTCTCCTTCAGGATCACAGGCAGTGACCGACGCACTTCCACTTCTTGGAACATTGTCCCATCCAATTGGCAATTTGGCCAGACTTTCACCGGAAAGAACTTCAGGGTCTGAATGGTCTTTTTACAATTTCTTTCTTGGGGATCTTCATATGTCATTTTGTTTTTTTTTTTCTTTTGTTTGTTTTTTTAACCTTTTTGTAATCGTGTCCCAAAACTTTATTCAGAAAAAGACAGGGAGATGGTGAGAAAATGAGGGGTAGTGTGTTGGGAGTAGTAAACTCTTTTTGACTTTTGGGGTTGAAGATTGAAGACGTTTTGTGTTGTTTTGAGAAATCATAGATTAAAAAAAAAAAAAAAGAGTTGAACTTTTGTGTATATGGAGCTGAAGTGGCTGGAAAGTTGTGGCCCGCAGCTTTGCTCACTAAGCATGATATATATATATATATATATATGTGTGTGTGTGTGTGTGTAACTTATATACTTTTGTTTTTTATTATTTTTTATCCAATTTTGTGATGTCTTTGCACTTCTCTAAGCTCCTATTTGTGCAACTAGCCCAAAAAAAAAGAAAAAAGGAACTCCTATGAATTAGCCTAATGGTGTTGGCTTATTTCCGGATATGATTGGACCTAAGCAAACTCATGTTTAAGTCCTACGAAAAGCACTTTAGATAATTTTCAAGCGACCATCTTAGAATCAAATTTTGACTTCTACCTACATAGTCTGAAGGTAAATTACTCTTGATTTCATCTAAAAATGAAAAATTCAAATTCAGCTACCAAAAGTTTTTTTAAAAGAATTATAGACTTTATTTCACACGAATTGGTTTTTTACAAAATTCACACTTTTAAAACCGCCCTACGCACTCTACTTTAGAAAATGAGAAGTGGAATTTTGAAGAGTTATATTCTCTATCTTTTCCAGAAGTAAAAAAGAGTCAATTTTTCTCACTTTTTCTCCTATTTATGGACAACGGCAGGAGCCGATGATATACTTATTCTCACATTTGATAAGAATTTCCCACTTATTTTATTCTTCAAATTAATATAAATATGAATAATAATCTTCTTTTTGGGTCGGACTTTCCTTTCACTAAAACTCTTTTCGAATTTCTTCCGTCTTCCATATTATTCATTTCACATTTTTCAAATGTTCATTTCCAAGGGACTATTTGATCCCCACAAACGACACAATGTTCATAAACGCTGCACTTTCAACTGCAAACAACCAGTTCCTCCCTAACTTTTCATTCGAAGAAAAAGAACGATCAATAATATTTGCTTGATTGTTGTAAACTAATATATTGATCATGAATAATGCTACAGGTACAAATCTGATCCCATATTTTGAACCAATTTTTGAGTTTTCATGTTTTTATTGGCTCAAATTTTTATTACTAATTAATTTTACAATATTTTAAACGCTTACTAATAAAAAAACAACTAAAGAGTAAGTATGAATTGCTACTAGCGATGACTATGGACTCTGATTCATAACTATTAAATCTTAACTGTTGATTTTTATTATTATTATTATCATTTTTGGAAAAAAAAAAATGTAAATGTGATCTTTTGTGAGACTAGGCCATGTTTGGTAACCTGTATTGTATTATCATAGTACAATACAATATTTTGTCTTACATTATTAAAGAAGTTAACTTAATATAATGTTTGGTACACTTTTACTTGTACTTACTCCCAAATCGACCATGACCCCTAACCTTACTCAACCTTGTTCTCGCCTGATTCTGGTCTTGTCTCAAACTATCGCTAACCCCTAGCCTAGGCTGCCTCAACCTTGAACCTATTGTTAACCCTAGCCTCAATTCAACTTTAGTCTTAGCTCAACCCGACTTGGCCCTATCATGGATCGAGAGCCCATGCCTTAGCCCAACCTTGGTCCTGATTCGCCTTAGCCCTAGACTTAATAGAAAGTAATGCAATACAGTGTACCAAAAATGAACTGTCTTCTATAGTAAGACATAATCATATCTCCATTAACTATAAAATACAACGGCCATTACAAACATTTTATATTTTTATTAATGTATTCTTGTACAATATAAGGCCCTACCATGATCAACCATGCTTTAGTATATTTGAAGTTCATTATGAAGTGTTCCTTTTATTATAATTGTTACGGTTAGTAAGTTTCTTTCTTTTTTTTCTCTCCAAAATAGCGTGCTACTTTTTTTGGAAGTAATGTTTTACTTTGGAATAGTATTTTTTTTTATTGATTGGTGCACGTTGAATTTAATGTTATCTATCAATTTGAACCCCAAATCTTTAAGTGAGTTAGTGACAAATCTGACTCTGAATATAAATAATCTTTTCAATTGTTGTTGAATAGCTCACAGTCTTACATTGATGGGTGATATGGCCCTTTTTTTTCACAAATGTATACAAAACTTTTCTCAGTAGATATTGGGTCTTAAATTTTTTTAATTCTGACATTTGAAATCTTAAATGATTAGAATGTTTAACAAGTATGGTTAAAACTAATTTTTTAATTTAAAACACTATAACATATAAGAGCTATACACTGTTGCAATTTTTTGTTTTTAATGTAACATATAAAAGCTTTATACTATTTGCTAACCAAAAAGTTAATTCCATCATTAATTTATGTCATAAATGTTATTTATTGGTGCAACTTATAAGAACAGATTTCAAGGTATATTGTTACAAATCGTTTATCTAATTTTAAATGCTTAAATAGTGTCTAATTAATTATATTATGATATATCACCTCAGGAAAAACATGTAACAATGCCTAATACGATAAAAGGGATAAAAGGGAGAAAAAGGGAAAACAAATTGGAAGGTGTGAATTGGACTTGGGTTTGAGGACCATACAATTATCAATGATATTTTTAATAGATTTTTATTTGTGAACTCTAAAATGGAATCAAGGACGAGCAGAAAAGATCGGCTAACGCTCTACCAAATTGTGAATCAATTCGAACCTATTAGTAGCTTTTGGGTGGTAGTTAAAAAAAAGAAAAAAAAAAAAGAATAGCATAGTCAATGTAACAAAGTGGCAGAGTGGCAGAGTGGCACACTCCACTTCTGGTCAAAATTAACCAAAAAAAAAAATTATGCGTACCCATCTAGCAGGTTCACAGGTGATCTGTTAGGCCTTATCTTAAGTAGTGTTTTTTTAATTAAATTCGGACCGGTGGAAAATTAGCAGTTTTCGGAGGAAGAATACCACTTTTTTATAAAATATAATCGATGGACTTTTATCTAATTTCTTTTCTTTTCTTTTCTTTTCTTTTCTTTTTTTTCTTTTTCTTTTTTAAAAAAGAGGCCTTTCAAACAACTAAAAGTTGACCCTTGATATACATGATTTTATATTCACAAGGTTAATCCGTGTACCCAACCATTCCAAGCTTACCCTTTTTTCAAAAGGGTGATGAATTTTTTTTTCCGTGTTTTTTTTTTGTTTATTTTCCTTTGGGGAGGATGAAGAAGAGCCGAACTTCAATACAAAACTCCTACCTCCAATACTTATCTTGTGTTTGACAAAAATGGTTTACATTACTTTTTCAGTTTTAAACAATGTAAAGCTTCACATACTACAGTAACAATAAAAAAATCGCTCTAGTGTAAAACCTTTACATTTTATACTAAAACAGTTCTAACCACCGGTTCTCACCATCCGACTCTATTAATGGTCATATACCACAAATAAGGAACTGAGTTCCTCTCCAACAAACTAATTGGTTAGGCATGCAACTTCTGTATTTTTCTTGATTAGATGGAAGTATGAGCAATATATACATTAGGTTTTGGAGAAGCTATATGTGGGCTCGTTCTTATTGTGTCCAAGGTCCTTTTTTTTTTTTTTTTTCAGATCTTTGAAATAGATTATACCCTTTCAGCATTATAAGATTGTATTGATGGAATTAGGCTTATTTGGAGGTTATGTATTTGGAAGTTGTGTCTTGTATTATAGGTTGATTTCTCATTTGTATTTTTTACGTTGGAATGAAATCTTTTCTTTTGGAAAAAAAAAAAAAAAAAAAAATTGGTGTTTCCCTGGTTCTGATGGCCTTCCCTTTACTTACAGATAGATTAAAGATATGCAATCCGAAAAATATTAGCGTCAACGAATCCCAAAAATGACTTGATTACCTAACAAACGCCTATTAGTGGATCCCATTTAGCTCAGTTCAGCTAGAAGAATTATTCCTTCTCCTTTTCTATCGCAAGTTGCAAAATTTTTAGCCCATGCTTGTTTCATAGTTACATAAAAAACAAAAAAAAAAAAAAAAAAGGTTTAAACTTTTTAATTATAATATTTTCTCTCACAAAAATTTAAAAATTTTTTATTTTAGCTTTATATTCAAACATGTGAACAAAAACAGGGTCTTTAGTATAATGATATAAAAAGGAGATCCTCTTAATAATAATTAGGTGGAGGCATTGAGAATATCACAATCCCAAAATCTTTTCCATTAAAGTGTTTGACATAACGGTGAAAATTATTGATTAAGACTATTTTTACTGTAACATATGAAAATTTTACACTGTAACAATTTATTTTTTTTTACTGTAATATATAAAAACTTTAAATTGTTTATAACTGAATGGTCTGAACTACCTCATGCCAAATAAGGCTTCAATTGTGTTGTCTCGTTGTTTACTTTTAGCTTAGGCAACGAATAGATCTTCTTTTCTTTTATTTCCTTCATTTTTTAAGTTTTTAGAAGAACCACTGAACTCTCCTTTTTTGTTTTGACCAAATTTACATGATGTGAACCATAATGAAATTAAATTTTGGTCCATGATATACTTAACGTACAGATTTTCATTTTGCAGCACCCGCCACTTTAACACAAGAGGTAAATAAGATATTACATGCACCGGCATATCTAGAGATCGTTAGAGTAGACATGGAACTTGTTAACGTGGAAGCGAAAACAGTACCAGATTTTATCATCTTTTTAATCCTATCAATTGACAACATTGCAATTGCCGGAAATACTAAGCCCACTAAAGGCAAAAAAATAACATGTAAGCTGCTGATAATTGTTATAAAATGAGTACCTCGATTTAATATTTATACCTGTTATTTATTGTTATATTTGTTGTTATATAGGTTTATATTATAGTTTTAAACCATACTTTTCAAACCCTCGCCTCAAACTAAAAAAATTACCAAACAGACTTAAATTGTGCACATCTTAAAAAATCCGATGAAAATCTAACAACTCATATATAGGTCGTATCACAATTTTCTTTTTCTTAACAAACTTAAGGATTCCCTTTAATGATTTTCCGAGCTACTACTTATGGCTTCATATATCCAAAAGCCTTCTTTACTTTGGCTAACTATTTTGGGTCATGCTTGACACTACGGCCTAAACTCTCAAAGGCATTTAACCACAACTGCATGCCTAAACGTTGAAAGTCTCAAGTACAAAACCCCCCTAAAATTATTGCTCATGTAAAATAAGAAAATGAACAATACTATTCCTCCAAAGACTCCAGTTAAGATATAATTAAATACGCGTGAGAAATCATCCAATAGTCCAAAAATATATGATACGCTATTATGCTCACCCAACAATAGAGTAATCATATCTTTCTTATTGTATTTTACTTTAAATCATTTAGTCAAAATTATCAAAAATTATGACAATTACCACTAACAAAATTACCAAAATATTTTAAATTGAAAACAATATTATTCAAAACTAACTTTTATAAAATATTTTAGAAAAGTATTTATGTTGATTTTGACTAAACAATAAATTTAAAAACACTACATATCTAAAAAAAAGTATGCTAATTGTTTATCTAGCAAATGTTCTATATATATGCATGATAAAATGGCATACCTCCTCGCCTCTCGATATGGGCAGTAACACCACTTCTCATTGTTCTAGTCTAACGGGCATTTAACCATAAAAAACAAGAATTCTACAAGAACATTCCAGAATTGAACCTGAACTACTCGATTCCCTTAATCTACACCAAGCACAATTGAAAGCCACACTAAATACAAGCAAAAGAAAACCACCCCACTTGGTAGCTTAACAAAAAAAAAGGAAATTCAGAATCTATGCCAAAAAACAAAACTAGACATGGAAATAAGCAGACAAGATAAAAGAATCAACCCTTTCAAGCACAAAATTAAAAAAGCCTATGAACAAAAAAAAAATTGTGAATGTGAGATGGAATTAGTAGACAAAAAAAGGGTTATTGGCCCTTCATCTGAGGATACCATCCCTACGGTTGTCTGGCCGCTGCCTAATCCTCAAAAAGAATTGGGCTTTCTTTGTACGCACCGTTGACTTAGCGAGAAAAAAAAAAACATAAAATTTTCTCGCGAAAAACACAACAAGTGCACAGAACAGTAAGGACCCAAAATCGAATACAATGAAATTAAAAAAAAAAAAAAAACTTTGAAAGAAAGATGGGATTTTTGTTTTATAAGCCGGAAAGGGCTCATATCAAGTGTATAAATTAAAAGGACCGTCACAGTGGGGAAGAAAACCCAAATCCAGGGACACAAAGGGAAAAAACTGGGAATAATAAGAGAGAAAATGAGATTCTCGGACGCCAAACAAGGCCTGCCTTTCCGATTGAAAAAGGGGCGGCGGCCAAAGATTCAAAATTTTTGCCCTCCCTTATTGTTCATCGATTTTTCCTTTTGTAATGGAATCAGGGTTTTCATGGTTAGATTGATAGAGCAATCGAATTCCAAACCCACTCGAGCCTCTCTCTTTCCAATCACAGCCCACAAAGAAAGAGCATTTGCCTTGCTAGTGCGAATAAATCGCAAAATTAGGGTTTCAAGATTGTGAAAGAAGAGACCTGTCTAGATTTTTCAAGGAAGACGAGGCCTTATATATTGGGGCTTCATAGTGTCTTAGGGTTTTAACAAAGCCGAAGAAAAAGACGAGGCCTTCAGAGGCAAAATCTTTTCATCATATGACACGTCGTTCTTATAAGGTGTCGTTTTGTTAAATTCTTAAAGCGACAAGCCGTTTCTCAGGCATATGGCATGAGATATCGTTAGCCTTAGATGTCGTTTCCCCCCCTCTCCTCCCGTTCCTCTGTGGAGGAAAAAGAAATGGACCCCTTGCAAACGTCGTGTTCCCGGAGGGTAAAAATGCCGTTCCATTTTTATTTTTATTTTTTTAAGGTAGGTGGGGTGGTGGGATCCATTAGTTATTATCGCTATTGCTCTTTTCTTTTTTGGGGATGGATTATAACTATTGCTTTTGGGTTGAATATAGGGTTTATAATTTTAGACATGGAATGATAACACGATACAAAAACGACACGAGATAAACAGGTTTGAATTACACGTTTAGTAATTGAGCCATAAATAGATTGCACAAATAACATGAAAATAAACGGGCTGGATTCATGCTAACACGTTTAACACGCCTTAACACGTTTAATTAAACGGCCGGTAAACGTATCGACACGACACAACGTGACTCGCCTATTTATAACATATTTAAACTTAAAAATAAAAATATTTGAAATATTTGTAGCAGGTTAGTATTAATTAGATATTGTGTTTTTGTTAATTTTCTTTATTGGTTTTTTTAATTTTTTTATTTTTAGTTAACTGGGTCATAAACATGTTATATGCATGTTGTTATCGTGTCAACCCATCACGACACGTTTAATAATTGTGTTAATCGTGTCGTACGCTATTACGCGTGCCACATGCCTATCATGTTCGTGTTTGTATTTTTTGCACATTTATTAATCGTGTCGTGTTCGTGTTCGGGCTAAACGTGTCGTGCTGTAAACGTGTTGACACGAATACAACGCGAACACGTTTATTACCACCTCTACTTGAACATAAATTATACCGAAGGCAAATAAGGTAAAACGATTATCGTTTAGTTGAAATATATAGATACACACACATGAAAGTTTCTTATAGCTCTAGAACTGTTTAAGTATGAATGGGTAACTCACAAAAATGCCCCCTCCACACGCCCTAACTTATTAAAAGTGTCATCCAACAAATTATTTATCAAAATTGCTCATTTATTATAAATTGATAATAGAATAAAAGTCTAAGTTACCCTCCCTTCTCACTCTCTCACGAAAGAACCCGCCATAACCTGTTCGGTTTTGTCTTGAAACCGTCGAAACCTATCAGATTCCAACACAAAAGCGGCCAGATTCCACCTAAAAAATCGCCAAAATCGCCAAATTTTGCCTCAAAACTCACCAAACATAGAACCCTCTAGATTTTAACATGAAATCTGTTAGATTCCATTACAGAACCTGCTATATTCCATCACAGAACCTGCTAAGTTCCAAATTAAAAAAAAATAAAGCAAATAACATGATTTTAAGTCCTCGCCAGAACCCATTGGAAACTCACCGAAACTCATCATGTGCCCACGAAAAAACTCAATCCAATATATTCCAATAATCAGTCCAAAAACCAAAAAACACAAAATCTTTAAATATATCAAATGGAAATAAACAACCGGAATAAAATTAAATAGAAAAATCTCCACAGATCCAAACACCTATTCGACATTCAAGTTCACTTTCGATTACAATTTCTTGGCTCTAACAATTTCAACAAAATAAACCAAAGATAATAAATAAAGGCAAAATAGAATCTGATCCCGAACCTCCAAATCCAACAATCAAAGCCACACCGTGTCCATCAGCCAAACATCTGTCTTCCTTCATAACTCCCTCGAAACCCACCCCTTCGCAAACTCAAGCAACCTTGTCAACAACTCACCCGCCAACTCTGAATCCTCAAAACCCTAAACAATTCTAATCGTTCGCTTCTGAAATCAAATGTTGCTGTCAAATACCCCTCCTCCATCGCCAAAACAACAACCTCGTAGCTGAATAAGTGGATCCACGTGTCGGTGCTTCCCCTGTTGATGACAATCCCATACCTCTTCCTACCTAGGCCATCCCCTACGAGGCCGAGAATGAGCACGATTGCAAGCGTAAGGACGAAGAAGTAGTAGAGGAGGAAGGCCGACGCAATTACGAGCGAGAATGACAGACACAGAGAACTAAGAACGGCGAGAATGGGAGGAGATAGATCAAATAGAGGAGGGTAAAGAGAGAATGGGGTAGATTTGGGGGAAGGGGAGAGAGAGTTTATGACTTTAAAGTTTCATATCCAATTTTAGAATTACGAACAAAAACATAAATTAATAAATCAAATTTAAAAGAAAATAAATTTTAAAGGAACAGTTTTGAAAAGTAAAAAAAAAAAATACATTTTTAATAAATAGTGTTCATAGGGGGCATTTCATGCAGTTTTCCCAACGTAAAAACCAAAACTAAACAATTCACAACAACCAGTTACCAAAACATCGCTATACTCATATTTTAAGAATAACACAATCTATTTTCTTTTGGGGTTGCAAAAGCTACGCAAAAATAAAAACATAACAGTAAATCAAAGCTTAAATTCTTTATAGGATTATTTATCTTTTAATACCTTGTATTTTAAATTTATTCAAACACTACTTTTGGTTTTAGATCTCATTGAATTTATACTTTAAGATTAAATTTAATATACAAATTCATACATTACTTCAATTAATAATAGATTTTGGCCTTTAAATGACTAAATTATCCTTAAATAAAATAAAGAAAATTAAAACTTCTAAAAAAAACAAAAAAACAAAAACATACAAAATACATTTTTTAGGGTATTCTATAATTTTTTGAAGTCGAAAGCCTTAGTATAAAGCTTTTTAAATTTGTTTATTTCTCTTATTTTTTCAATTTGAGGGTATTTGTGGCAAATGATTAGGTCAAAATTGAATATTGATTGAAAAAATGTATAAATTTGTATGTCAAGTCAAATCTGAAAATATAAATTCGAGGAGATCTAAAACCGAAGCTATAGATTTTAAATTAACTTAAAATAGATGGTATAAAAAAATAAATATCCCTTCTTCATGCCTTTACTTTGGAAACAACGTCTAGTTTTTGGTGAGTACCGATTTATCCTAACTAGGATCAGCAAGCGCATGAGGGGTAGGTCAGGGAGGACCACGCAGGAACCATGGCTAAGAGAGCAAAGTCTGGACAAAGTGGTGGCGACAGGGGCGCACTAGTATTTATCAGGTCAGACGTTCATTTAGGATTAAAAAAAAAAGGGTCAAAGTTCATCTTTCTACATGTTTTTTTCTCTTTTTTTTTTGGGTTTTTTGTAGAGTACACCTGCATAGCACATTCAAGCCCTTGTGTTGTAGATAACAAGCACAAACAATGCGACATCAGTTTTCTCACATTTGTATTTACCAGAGGACATGATCAGGATAGACGTCTCTCCCTCTCTCTTCTCACTGGGGTTGCTGAGGACATCAGGAATGGATTAGACTTCCATATTTGTGCCGTTGTGCACATACTCTAAGGCTCTACCCTCGCCAAATGTTGACTTGACTGGCGAAACAACTACCACATACAGACCCTTCCCGGCAAACAAACTGTCAAAAATACATCATCAGAAAGACAAATTCATCGGTTTACTGCCGGCCCGGCGACCCTGAATTTCCTCTACCTTCTCTACTCCCCTTTTCAACAAGTTTACTCATTGCAAAACAAAGAAAGTACATATATAGATAGAGTAGATCTACAAGAAAAAAGAGAGAAGAATTGATGAAAAGTGTAACTAAAAGGTAGTTAACAATGGATGTACATAGGTTAGCGACACCTAATAAATAGTCTTCTAACAAATTAGAAAGGCCTTCTAAATATTCACCAAGGGTACAATGATATACTTAATCTAGAATGATGACCTTTAAAATTCATATTCACCAGGGAATATTCTCAGGCAACATAAGTACTCTCATATAAGGTTACCTTTTCAACATCACTCTGAATCGAATAATTTTCGGCTTCAAGTTTTCTCCCAACTCCTTGGCTTCCTTCTCAAGTTCTTTCTTTCGGGTTTCCACAACATGCTCCAACTTGCTATCGATGAACTGCTTCTTACTCATTTCTGGAGAAAAAAATAATATGGAAAATAATTGGCAAAAGTATTAAGTTAGCTAGAACCATACTATTCGGCTGCTAAACTACAGAGACTAAAATAAAGCAAACCATCGCATACTTCATAAAGCAGGTACCATTTATAAGTTGAAGTTCACTGAAATAATAATTTCTGTGATATATATTGTTCAAGCAGAATATCTTTCTCGCTGGGCATATATTAAGGAGCACTCATTCCTTTGATTCTTACAACTGAACTTCCTCATTGAGGAGCCCGCAATTACTAGTAAGAACACTGATGAATTAGATATGCCTCTTATTGGAACAAGGTCCACACCTAAGTTCAACAAAAATGAAAGACAATTAAGCTCGGTAGTCCGGAAGTCAGCTGCAACAACCCCTAACGATCTTCACGCTTACAGAATAACAAAACTCGGCAAAGAAACATTCTGCTCAATAAATCAGCGGAGGCAAATACACACAAGAGCCAAATAAAGGTTTCAAGAATCTTATATATTCCATAAAATGACCAGTACTAATTATCTTCAAGGAACACAATTATGTTATAGACGACAATTGCCATTAGTTCAGAAAAAAAGAATAAAAAATAATGGCAAGGAGCAAATAAAATCCAGAATGAAACAAACAAATTGTACATAGCAAGTACAACATCAACAAAATCTCATACTCTCAAATTTGTGACATGATATGTTTCTTGTTAGTTTCTTAATACGACCGGGCAAGAAAATAATTAAGAAAGCACGAAATGACCTCACATTTCTTTTCAATAAAAAATAGCGAAACATAAGGAAGGGATTAGACATAGCAAAACCTGCATTTTGCACACAAAAACGTAACACTTTAAAGAACAATCCATTCATGCTTGTATAAAAATAAAAAACTAAAAAAAAGTTAACATGTTTATTTAATTCTTCATTATTTTAATTTTTTTTTTCAACTATCATCCAATAATACAAAGACTGCAATTTAGTTGAGGTTACAAAGGTTCAATAAACTTACACACCTTATGCTCACCATTCTAATCATTTTACTTGTCCTCCACTTTCTCATTTCTGCCACAATTGACTTTTTCACCCTCTATTCCAGTATCCTCCTACAGTACAAAAGACTTTTTAACTTGGAATTCTTTTGTTTACTGTATCAGGAAAAGAGCTACAATATACTTGCGTACCTTCTGCTCACCATGTTTTTCACCATCCTTGTTCTCCATTTTCCCGTTGACGTCTTCGTTGACTTTGTCATTATGTTCTTCATCTTCTTTTCCGATCGCATCCTAGAAGATCAAGAAACTGTTATGCTTTGGAATTCTTTTGTTAACGAAACCAAAATTAAAGAGTATCATTATTCTTACATACCTTCTGCTCACCATTCTTTTCACGATCCTTGTTCTGCATTTTCTCATTGACACCTTCCACGACCTTGTCATTATGTGCTTCATCTTCTTTTCCAGTATCATCCTACAAGATTAAGTAGTTGTAACAACATGGAAATACATGTAGTAAATAAAATATTACAATAATTCAATAAGCTTACCTTACGCTCACCACCCTTGTCAATTTCTTGGTCATCCATTTTCTCATTCTCTTCTTCATTGAAGTTTTCATTATCTTTTTCATCTTCCATTCTGATATCCTCCTACAAGATCAAGAAACTTTTATCAACTTGGAATTGTTATGGATCAGAAACTTATGAAGTTTTATTCACCATTCTTGCATAATGCATACCTTCTGCCCACCATTCATTTCTCTATCTCTGCTCTCCATTTTCTTATTTACGTCTTCAATGACTTTGTCATTATGTCCATCTCCTCTTTCTGTATCATTCTACGAGATCAAGCAATTACAGTTAAGTTGAAATTCTTATGTAGTAAATCAGAAACTTACCGATATGTTTACACACCTTCTCCCCATCATTCTTTTCACCAGCATTCTCCCCCATTTTCTGATTCCTTTCTTCCATGATTTTGTCGTTATTTTCTTCGGAATGCACTTTTTCTTTGCTGCTATATTTTCCTACAAAGTAACTTGGTTGATCAACCACGTTGCTGTGTATTTTGAGCAGCATGGTGTACATTTCTTCCATGTCTTTCTTCATCTCCAATTGTGTTTTCTCCATTCTTTCAACCTTGCACATCAAACTTTTTACCACTTGATCTACTTCACCTTGGTTTTCAGTTTGATTCCTCCGTACTTGGTTTCCAAATTCAATCTTCGGAACCTGCCTTGTAGGAGCTGGCATTAGAATAACATCTTCATAATCACTTTCGTCTTTTTCCTCTTCCACTCCATTGAGCTCTTTCTTTTTTTCTTTTCGAAAAGGAGCCATAAAAGGTTGTTCCATTTCTTCTTTAGTAGGGACAATCTGGCGCACTTCAAGCTGAAAACGTTAAATCAATGTGTTATAAATTTACCATACATATACTTTCTACGTAAGTAAATAAATTTACCATAATATGCTTCAAATTTCAGATGGAAGAAAAACACCATTGCTGTTGAATACTTGCCTCAAGGGAATCAAATACTCTGTCTGTAATTTCCCTAAAAGATGGTTGTTGATCAGCTTCCCAGTTTATAATTCTTGGGATTCCATTTCGAATCTTCTTTGCAAAGTTCTTTTTTATCAAAGTCGGGATTGTTTCGTATGCCCACACAATCACGGCATACGGAAAACCACCAATCCCGTATGCTTCTGCTTCTTGGCTCTTAATACTCCTCTTAATATAAGCTATGGTCATCTCATAAGACAATCTTCCCCAAGGATAATTGTCAAATAGCTCTGGGTTATCAACCATCTTCAGGTGGTTAGGGTCAATGTTGTTTTCTAATTTCTTGGGTATTAACAAGCTCTCCAAGCAATATAATTTCGCCAGCTTCACAACATCCTCATCATTGGCTCCCTTATTAGCACGGAACACATCGTTCAACTTTATTCTTTGAACTGACTTTCCTTTTTTGAAGAATTTTCGCTTTGTAGTACTCTCAGGTAATTTTTTCTCAAAAATAAAGGGATAATTGTTGCAGTTGAGCCCCGTGATGAGTGCAAATTCCTTGATCCCAAACTTAACAATTGTGCCCTCTATGTCGAACCATAATTCATTTTTTTTGGCTTGTGGGCATTGCCTTAGGATAAGGTGGTGTATCAACTGTGATGGGAACTTTTCAATTTTAAAATCTAGCAAATGTCCGAAGCACCCTTTCCTAAAAATTTCTTTTTGTTTCGCTGTTAGTTTTTCATTGATATTATTGATGACTTTGGCCTTGGAGTACAGATTTACTTTTTGCTTGGTATTCCAATTGTTTTTTTGCACAATCAAGCTTTCAGCCTGTAAATCAACCTAAAACAAAATAATTCAATCAATGAGTAGAACAGGACAAAGCTAAAAGAGAGAATTGAGAGAGAAGAATAGGACCGAAATAGAGAAAAAGAACCACTACAGAGATAGAAATAGAACAACATGAGAAAAAGAGAGAATTCTAGAGAGAGAACAAGGACTCAAGAGGAAGATGCTCAATAATCATTCGTAAACCATTCTCTATGAATGGAAATTACAAAATGCCAACCAAATTTATAGGCAAACCAGATGATGAAATAGAAAACTAAACCAAAACGACATAAGGATAATGGGAGGGCTGCACAAAAACCGCCCGAAACCGCCAACCTGCCCCACACCAATCCACCCGAAAAAGTGGGTCCACGTCGGGGCAGGTTGAACCCTCCTGCCAGCATATGCAGGCATGAGGGAGCGGTTTTGGGATTTAGGCGGCGGGTTCAACCCGAACCCACCTGCCATTTATATATTAAAAAAAAAAAGCCTAATTCCCTTGGGCTATACTAAACAACAAAAACCAGTGATTGAAAAGCTAGTGTCACCTTTTCAATTTCCTCCGCTTCAAAGCCCAACAACAACAAAGCCTGCCCAAAAAAAAAAAAGTTCAATTTTCAGCATCAGTAGTATTGAGAATATCGGAAGGTACAAACAAGTAAAAAAATTTAAAGAATAGAACCTCTCCTTTCACAGTTCAAAACATACTAAATCTAATAGTTGTAAGAGGAAAAAAAAATCAAGTGCAACAAGTGACTTCCCAATAGTAGTTCACTTCTTGTAATTAATTGAAGTATAAAATGAAGCATTGAAGGGAAAGGGTAATGACATCTGGAGTGAAACAAACCAGAACTTACAGGGGACGTTAAAAAAACTGAAAGGGCTTTTTTTTGTGGCAAAAAGCCCAAAAAAATTACACTGGGCTATAGCAATTTAACCGAACCGAAACCGCCTGCAGTTCCACGGGTTGGCGATTATCCAAAAAAAAAAAGAACCAAAACTACCCGAAACCGCCAACCCATCCGTGTGTTCACCCCAAGGAAAAATACCCCAATAACATAAATCCCCAATTAAATAAAAACTGATTGTTAAAACTAATTAATATATGACCTCTATCAATGAATTTCTAGCAAATAAGAAGTAATTCAATAAACAAGAATCACTACATATATGTTGATTGTAAACAAAATAAATTGAAAGAAACCAGGGTGAATACTGGTAATAACCTGAGAGGTCACATGGTAAATCAAATCTAAGCCGCAAGCATATAACTGGGACAGTAAGAAATTTATTCCTCAAAACGCATCTAACCGTGAAGACTATTGGAAACAATATGCGAATCACCATGCTAGTAAAGAAACGCAGAATCCAACGGAGATTCGCATTTGATGACTGACATCAAGATCAAGAACACAACTTTTTAGCCACAGGATAAACAAAACGACCACATCAAACGAGTTCACAAAGAAGAACCCCAAAAAAACCCTAACCGATCCAAATGCACATTTCAGGAGCGATTCAAGCACCAGAAACATCCGAATTCGTATAACCCTAATCCCCAAAAAATTAAAAAATTTCGGCGACAACAAACTGAAATCGAAAGCAACCATCGATTTACCTCGTCCTTTGCCGAGTTTTGTTGTACTTCTAATTGTTGTTGTGGTTCAACAACAACGATGTCTAGCTTTCTTTTCTTGGGTATCGTGGCCGCGACATCGTCGGCTATCTTCTCCGGGACCTGGTCGGAGAACGAGACATCGTCGGCTTTCTTCGCCGGGACGTGCTCGTACCATATAGAGGGCTCCGCATCGAATTCGATGTTGACTCTCTTCCGAGCAGCTCGTTTGCGCCTCATGGCGCCGGATCCACTTTCCAATCAGGCAGTAAAATGTAATTAGGGTTCACAAATTGAAGAACAAGAAGAATGGGTTAGGGTTTTGAAGATCTGGAGAAAAGCTTCGGCGAATCCAAAGACTTACGATTGTCTGACTTTCAGTTCAACTGTTTATATTCGACTCTCGATTTTTGTTTAGATTATCCAATCTTTGGATGTGAGGAGATAGGGGGGTTTTTAAAAAGCGATTTTTGGGGAAAAAAAGTGATAAATGGACTTTTTTTTTTTTTTTTTGACATCAAAAAAATTAATTTTTTAAATATTAAAACAGTTTTAGTTATAAACGGAGTAGGCTTAATTATAACATTTTTTATCGTAGATTATAACGCTTTTTTTTTCTAAATGTCATTTGGAGATAGGTTAAAAAAGCAGTTTAAATTTTCTCAAAAAAAAAAAAGTAATTTAACTTAACAATATAGGTTTAAAAATTATAACATATGAAGTTTTATAAGGTAACTTTTTACTATATGAGGTTTTAAACAATGGTTTGTACTAATTTTTCAAACACCATAATAGACGTTTGAAATAAATAGAAAATTAATTAGATAAACTATTTTAATAAATAAGTTTTTTCTCAAATAATAAATAGGTTTTTTATTTTGTAAATATTCTATTCTTAGTAAATTTGCTACTTACCTTAAATATTTTCAATGTCTATAATTTCTTTATAATTAATTTCATAAATATATTATTTACTATAATTTCTATACTTTTATTATTTTTCTAGAATTTTTTTAGTCGTGTCTAGTAAAATACAATAGAACATGTCATTTAAAATTTTTGAAATATTCACTTAAAAATTTTTCAAATATTTTTGATTAATTTTTTATATTTCAATATTTTAGCCATAGCAAAATACATTTAGTATTATTTAGGAACGAAATACTAAATAGGCAAATAGGAACCAAATAGCAATGAATGGATTTACTGTTATTAATGCTTTCCAAGAACTGGTGGGGCTTTTTCATAATTATAAGAATAGCCCGGTAAAAAATTTATGTATACAAAAACTTAAGACGGGAAATCTTTTAAGAGAATTTGTTTTGGAAGAAAAAAAAAACTAGCCGTTGATTAGGTTTAATCGCAGCTTTAAATTTTCACAGGAAAAAAATATTATAACAAACTTGTTTGAATTGCGGTTTTATTTTAATTTTTTTTAAATCTTTCCTTATATACAATCGCATATATATATATATATATATGTATATTACCTTCCAACGCTACTTCAAGTGAATGCTAATTTCATGAGCGGCAAAAAGAATGCTAATGTTTATTTTTAAAAAAAATCAAAGTTTGGAACTTTGAGCCATAGAATTCATTCTAATTACCGTGAGTTCTTTGTGAAAACATATGTGCTTTAAAGAAGAGAAGAAACATTAGGTATAGCTAACAAATTAAATAATAAGGTGTTTGGGAGCATTGATTATAACCAATTTTGATCAAAAATACAGTAACATATAAGAATTTTATCTTGTAGTATATTTTTTTTGACATTATAGTATATGAAAATTTTACGCTGTAACAACTAAAAGTTTTAGTTTTAACTCATATTACCAAACACCACATAAGACAAGTTTGGAACAAAAGAAGTTTCTTCAAATAACACTTATTGATAATACATAAATAAGTTAGAGAGAGAGACATATGGCCCTAAAATAAATTACCTTCACCAACATATCATATCATAATCAAACAATATATTTGTACGTCAAAATGATTAGATTTTAATCGTATTAAAATCAAACAGTTTGCAAATATAGTTGCTCAAGTATCATTATGGTTATGATACTGTTTCTTTCAATACTATTTAGCAATAGGTCTCCAATTCCTTAATGCCTGAATATTTTAAGCATAGTAAAAATACAATAATTTAAAAATTATTATTTAATCCATTTTATATGATAAAGTCCATAATAGCAAAAAATAAAATTTTAAACGTAAAAATCATACCATAGTCTTAAATAAAGAAGAAATGATATAAAAAAAAGTTAAAGAGCTTAATTATTGCAAAATATATTGCAATTAATATTGAGACAAAAATACAATTTAAGAAAAATATTGTATAACAATATGAAAAATTATACAATATTAAAATAATATAGTGTAAGTAAGTACACTGGTAAAGTTATGTAATTTGAAAATTACACTGTAAAAGTAATACAGTGTAGAAATTAGACTGTTTAAGGTTAAGCAGTACAAAAATTAGACTGTTTAAGTTAAAACAGTATAGGAATAATACTGTTTGGAGAATATAGATGAACAAGGAATGTTGTAGCAGTATAGAGAATATACCAACAGTATAAGAAAAATACTATCAATATAAATTTAGACTTTATAAAGTTAGATAATATTGGAATTATATTATGTGATTGATGCAAATAAGAATGGAAGGTTGTAGAACCTCATGAAATGTATGTAGAAGAATTCCAGCAGTATAGGAAAACAATATTGTCAATATAAACTTAGACTATGTAAAAAATTTTGTAGGACCCACCAAAGGGACACCTTGAGAGTTTTGATTGGGCCACCACATTTACTAATATGGCCCAACCATAAAAGGCCAAGTCAACCCTAATAATAAGTAGGATGGTTAGTCAACAAAAAGAAAAGAAAAAAAAAAGAAAGAAAAAAAGAAAAATGGGGGGACACTCCAAGGGTGGAGATTGTACCACATGTATTGGGCAAATTTTCCTTCGCAAACAAGTCCATAGAGTGATGTCTATAAATAAACAAGGACTTGTTGAAAATTAAAAAAAGTTTGGTTTTATAAATTTTTCCCATATCCTCCCAAAGAAAACCGTCCCTCCTTAAGGCCATTCTCTTTCAAATTTTGATGATTTCTAATCCTCCTAATCATGTTTGAAGCAAGTCTAAGTGTGGACAATCAAGGACAAACAATTGTAGAGGTAAAAATTTAAACTTTTATTATGGGTTTCTATGTTTTCATTGGGTTCAACTTATGAATTGGATGGGGTTTTATTGGGTTATGTTATGGATTGTTGTCAAGGGAACTTTGAAGGATTTCAAGCAATGAAAAGGAAGGACAAGCCCTAGCAAGGATTAGGTAAAATTCTAGTCCTTGAAATTAAGCTAAAGTTTATGTTTTTATACATACCATGTGTTTGATGAAATGTTTAAGTTATGGCATGTAATATGGACATTATGGCATGATTGATTTATGTTCTATGATGATGGTGATGATGATGGAAAGAAGGAAAGTAACGGCTTTGAGGTTAAAAATGGAAAATGGTTAAACTTTGTAAAGTTTAACTAGTTTCAAAAGAATAGGAATTTGAGGGCTTTAGGGGCCAATTTATGTTTCAAATATGACATAGGATCTACTAACACAGTGAGAGAAACAATTTTTGTGAACAAAGTTTTACAAAATTTCAAAAGGACCAAATTGCAAAGTTTTGTTAATTCTTGACAGATTTGAAAATCAGCCAAAAAGTCCACCTAAACATTGAAATTTGAGAAAAGTTAAAACACAAAAGTTGTAGAACTCATTGAAACTGTTAGGACAACATGGATAGTTTATTAAAATTCTGCTCAGTTTAGGAGCTATGAATTTTACGAAATTTTGAGCATAAAATTTCAAGAAATGAAAACGTTATGAAATGTATTGAATTTGACCATGGAACTTTGAAAAGTTTTATTCCTTGAGAAAAATAAATGTTTTGGTATATAGTGGTCATTTTCGGTTCCAGGGGCAAAAATGTAAAGATTTTTGTATTTTAGGCCAAAACTGTAAATTGTGTAAAAACTGGGTTTTCACCTAAGAACGCTGGTTTCTTGCACTGCTGAAGGCAGTGTGTTACCATAGTTACTAAGTCTTAAAGGATTTAAAGTTTAGTTAAAAAAAGAATGAAAAAAAAAATGTTAAAGACGAAAATGTAAAGATTTTCACATTATAGGTCAAAACTGTAAAGGTTTAACAAAATATATTGAATTAAAAGGCCAACCATTGTTTTTGTTTTTAGTAATATTATGAGATGTAAAGAAATAAAAGTTATGTTCTAAAACAGGTTCTGAAAGTTGTAAAAACCCGTTAAGGGCAAAATAATAATTCTATGAAAAAGGGCCAAAACGGACCCAAAGCACCCTATGTCGAGAAACATTCCTTAGTGGAAATTTTTCTATAATAAGTAGATAATGGAATGATAAAGTTAAGCAATGAGTTTTATTAAGTTATGAAATTGACGAAAAACCCATTAAGGGTAACCTCATCATTTTTAAGAAAACGGCTAAAGCAAAATCGAATACTCCAAACTAGCAAAACGTTTTTAGACGAAAAATGTTTTATAATACGTTAAGTAACAAAGCTACCACATGAGATGGGAAATTTAACTAACGGATGTTTAAGTAAAAGAAAGGTAACCTGGTAGGTTACAAAGTCAAATAAAGAAGAAAGTAACCCGATGGGTTACAGAGCTAAGGAAAAAGAACGATAACCCAATGGGTTACAGAGTTAAGTAAAAGGTACAGTAACCTGGTAGGTTATAAAGTTAAAACCAACGGGGTACAAAGTAATGAGAAGGATAAACCGATAGTATACTAAGTTAAGCAAAAAGGAATGAATGTTTAAGGTTTAAGTTATCAATCAAGTAGATTAATAATAAAGAAAGTTAACTAATAAGTCGGGTGTCGTATAATCAGGACACAGAGGCTGACTAATAAAAGGAAAAGTGAAGGAAACAAGAATATTAGAGCTAAGTCGACCTAACATACAGTATGAAGTAAATAATTTTCAAATATATATATATATATATATATGTTTGCAAATGTGTTTGCAATTGTCATACAAGTTGTTTTTAAAAGTATATTTGCATTTGTTATACAAAAAGGTTTACAGTTTAAATCAAAATTTGCAATGTATTTACAACTATTATGTTAAAGCATGATTGCATTTGATATATATAAAGTTTTAAAAGATCAAGTAAAAATTTGCAATGTATTTGCAAAAATTATGTTTAAAGTATGTTTTGTATTTTGTTAATGCATAATGTTTTACAGTTTAAGTAATAAGTTTTATGTTGCATTTGTCATGCAATAAGTTTTACAGTACAAGTTATGATTTACAAATGTGTTTGCATATAACGTGTTAGCATTTGATATGCTCATTAACATTAAAAAGAAGGTAAAGTAAAGATAATAAAAGAAAGTGTCGTATCAGTCTCCTTGATATGAGGTACACAAGTAAAGTTAAAGTTATGACCTCGGTGTTCGATGGTCTTAAGTATTCTACAAGAAAAGTATCATGTTTATGATATCATGATTATTGATGTTGGTACGGACACTAAAGTTTATAAGATAAGAAAAGTTAAGGAACAAAAATAAAAAGTAAAAGTAAGAAAAGAATGTTCATAAACGCTTATAATTAAAAGTTCATAACCGAGCATAAATGGAACATGAATTTTGCTTTTGCTTGTTTTCCTTGTTATGAAATATTTATATGTTATGAAAAACATTCTGATGAATGTTTTATGTTAAATGTTAATGAAAAGCATTTTCATGTTTACAAAAGAAAAAGGTTCATAAATGACGTTTTATGAAAAACGTTTATGTAAAACGTTTTAGAAATATTTTAAGAAAAATATTTATGCAAAACGTTTTCAAAAATGTTTCTGAAAAATGTTTATGAAAAGCGTTTTAAAAGAAAGGTTTTTATGAGAAAAGTTTTTAAAGTATGTGAAAATAATTTGTGAAATTTCGTTTGAACTTACTAAGCGAAAGCTCATTAAAAGTTTGTTCATGCTGTAGGTAGTTCTACGAGTAACTAGTAGGACTGGTTTGAGTAGCTTGGAACAATGAAGGGCAGATGCAGAGATTTGGGTATGGATACCACTACGGTATGTTTTTGCTGTTCAAAAGAAATGTTTTCCACTATTTGATATAATGTTTTCAAAGTTCTAAGAAAATCAAAATTTTAAAAAATGTTTTTAAGGTTTTACATTATATTTTACGAAATGTTTTATATTAACATAAAGTTAAGTTTTAAGTCATGATTCACTTGATGTTTCTTATCAAGTTTTAAGAAACAATTTGAAATGATTTTAACGTCAAGTGTTGAGCGATGTCTCAACTTAGAATGCGACTAAAGTCGCAACAGCTTTTAAGAATGTTTAAAAGGATGTTAAAAAAAAAAAAATTATTTCAGTATTTTTCTTACTAAGTAAGTAAGTAAGATTAATGCTTAAGAAATGACGTTTAAAAAAGTTAAGTGACTGCTCAAAACGACCGGCGGTCACAAATTCAACGTGAAGTTTTTATTTGCCTAGGTTGTTGTGTTTTACACAAATGCTTATGGCCTATTTGGTACAGAAAATTTAAATAAAAATTTAAATTTTTGTAAGAGATAATGCTATAGCAAAATCTTTTGAAATGTAGTAAACCAAATCCGAATGCCAAATTAGTGTCTGAGATGAATATGCACTTTCCTTAACGCCATTCACAAAGAACAATGAAAATGAGCTACAAACCGACAATTTCCGCAAACAAGTTCTGTTTTGCATCAAACTCAAATACATTAGTAAAGTGTCTGGCACTTTGTTGTTGCAAGTGGGCTAAGCTACTCTTAACAAAAGTGACTTGTCTGATATGTTAATCAGCATCTCATCCTTCGCATTTACATTACTTACAAATTCATCGATGATTACAGGTTTTGATACTTCATTGAGCAGATGGTCTAAGCTACTACAAATTCTGACTCGACTGGCATGTAAATTGGCTACTTGCCCACAGATCATGGTAAGCAGATGTTAAATTATCTGTTTTCTTCAATGGCATAAAAGACGGAAGTTATAAAAGAACGAAACGAGCTTCATTACCAGATGAGAACTACCGGGATTAGAACGCACTTGGCAAGGTACAGAGGTTAGAATCGTTTTCTCTTTTTCTTCTGACTCTTCAATTGCATTATTATGTACTGAATAACTTCTCTCAAACTGGCCTTTCTACTTTCTTTTGAGTTCCAAATTTCTGGAACAGCATAACGTCCACTCGGGTTGTACTCGTTTATCTCCAGCAATGCATTCGTTACAGCCTTGTACACAGGCTCACCAAGTTCATTTCTCAGTGCTTTCAGTTTCATATCATCTTCATTGACTATTTCCTGCACTTAAGCAACCGAAATCAACAACTGGCATAATGGAAAATAACATTAGTGGAGATTTGAACTGCTTCAATATGGCAGTAGTGTTTTCAAGAAGACCTTAGTTGAAAATTTAACAATCTTCACAAGCCAAAAGGGTAACCGATTGAAATTGTATGATTTAACCTCTGGGACCATCAATCAAGGAGGCCGAGAAGATGGCTGCTACTTCCAACATTGGCCACTGTAATTTTTACTCTCCATACCATACGACCAATACAGGTCTTTTTACTTTTACTCCCAACATTATTTTAGTCTATAAGTTTTCTGTACGCTTATTATTTCCAGTTAAATTACAGGAGTGATTTGAAGCAAATATTCATGTAAAATTAACATGAGAGTCTTGCCTATATTACAGCTATTATTATGCAGGTAATGTAAATTATATTTCTTTTTGTTCTGAAACTGCCCTATGCATGTGGAGAGTAAACATACTCGCGTTCCATCAGAGCTGTCGATCTTGAAGGGATGCCAAAGAGGATCCTGGACTTGGTCTTGCCAACATGAACATATTTTAGCAGCTACACCGTGCCAGTCTTCACTGGGAATCCTCTCCAAGCACATCTCCTGAAAAGGGATTTGATCCACCTCTCCCATTCTTTTGATTACGAGTTTTGTCCTCTTATTCAACATATCTTGCAAGCCCTATGACAGAGAAAAATCAGGACAGTATTTGATTCAGCTCCTTGTATTAATTTGCATATTGGTGAGGAACTAATGGTAAAAAGAATAGTCTTAAATTAATCTTTCAAAAATGAGGATAATAAAAGGTTACATCTATCAAATCTCTACGACAATTTTGTAGTTCTTCATTACTCTTGAAATCTCTAGCAGCCAGAATATGGTTGAGGGTCTGGACACTCAGAATTTCCTCATTCTTCTCCTCTATTTCCCTTTCCAAGTCCTTAATCCGAGCATTCAAACTGCTGCTGCTCATCACAGAAATCTGATCCTGAAATTGGTCTTTCAACTGCACCAGTTACATACGTTAGTTGAAGAACTAGCCAAATAAATCTGTTCAGAAGTTTATTTTCATTTAGTAAAAAAGAAAACTCTAAGGACGGATTCGACAGAAAGTGTGGACAAGAAGAAATTAAAGGGCTATTGGGAGTTAGCTAAACATGGGAAATACAGTAACCAAGATGCGCTATTCTTCCAACAAACTGGACTGAAAGCAAGGTAAAATTACGAATTCTATGGCATGGATCTGGTGCAAGAGACAGACATGCATGGTATTTTCAGTGATTATAGATTATAGACTAATAAAAAGGACAAAACTCAACAACACTAACCACAACCATAAAAGGGCATTTTCATTCATATCCTTGCCAAAAAGAAATAGTACAGGCTCTTTATATAATCACATTGGTACCTTTGCCATCTCATCCTTGAGATCTCTCTGCACCTTGTCATTTTGGGTTTTACTTTCCTGCCACTCTTGGGCTCGCCGCTCAAGTTCTTTCTTTTGACTGTCCACAACTTGCTCCAGCTTTCTGTTTATTGACTGCATCAAACCCATTTCTGCACAAAACCTCAAATGACAAATGGGAAAAATGTAAAAGACAATTTGTGTGTAAACTACTACTAACAACAAACTCGATATACAAACGAATTTACGCAAACCATGCTATTATTCAGAAAGCATATTGTCGCAAACAAAATTACCTGAGCTGTATTGTTGCAGCAGCTTATCTTTCTCACTTACCAACCCTCTGTTAACCATAGAGGACTCATAGAACTTCTGCTCCATTTCCAAACAAGTTCTTTCTTTGGCATTAATGGAATCTGTAAGGCCTATAACGACTTTGCGAAAAAGCGCATTTGTGTCGTTGTGTTTGTGCTCCAACTCCAACAACTGGTGATTCTTGAAATCAATTTCCTTTCCAAGTCTCGCAATGGTTTGACGCTCATTGTTTTGCTCCTCTTGACAATTCAACTCCCTCATTTCAGACATTTATATATACCCAGCAATTACTAGCAAAAAAAAAAAAAAAAAAAAAAATTCTGAAGTTCAGATATGTAAATCTTGTTTGAATAAGATATATACATATATATATATATATATATATAATTACTTATTAGTAAAAACCCACATTTTCTTTGCAATCGGGAAAAATGAAAAGCATAAGGAAGGATGATTCATCGTAGCAACCAAGCACATTTTGCTGAAAAAACCCATTAGTATTTTAAGAACAAAACATGCATAAAACTAATTCTTGCTCACAATTCTTGTCTTCTAAAATTGAACTCACCATTTCAAAGCCTTCTTTTCCCATGCGCCAAAAGCGGGTTTCTCTCTCAATTTCTCTCCCTCTCCTGACTCTAGAGTTTTTCTTCTTTCTATACTCGAGAGTTTTTCTTCTTTCATACGTCAAATGAATTTCTTCCTTACTTGCACGAGAAATGTAAGGAACGAGTTGAGAATCTGTCTATGTTTCGCGTGAGAATTTTTTTGTGGGAAACTTTTTAGTGGAAAGCCAAAAAACAACGGGTCTTTTTGCACTGTTCTGTTGTCATTGAATTTATGATACATTTCTAACTTTTAATCTTAATAGATTGCATTTTAAATTAATAAAATTGTGACAAATTACAATGATATTAATTTTTAAATTAAAACAGGCATATGATTTTCACATATATTTTTAATTAAGAGCTTTTTTTTATATAAATGTTCACCTAAATTTATTTTAAAACAAAGATAATTTAAAAATTTTTATTTGAAAAAAAACTAATTAAATATATCGGTCTTTTTACACCAAAAAACAACCGTTTGTTTTGGTTAAATAAAAGAATAATAATAGAGACCAAATGGCAAATGCTCACCTCGCTAAGATTAAAGGACCACGGTGGGTGTGGTGGTGCAGTTTAAAAGGCAACATATTTTTTTGGGTAGAGCTTTTTTTCTATTTAAGAATAGTAACCTTCCTTAGGCATTAATAGTTTTTTTTTTATCATTTTGAAACTTTTTATTCGAACAAAATATTGCATTAGTATATTGTTGTTTAGAAAATATTATACAAGTATTTTAGTTTTCAAAAATTCATTCTTGTATCATGAACCTATGTTTTAGGAGATGAAATTTTCAACTTTTTTTTATTAGGTGTTTGGCAAGCATGGTTAAAACTAACTTTTTAGTTTAATACTGTAGCATATAAAAGTTTTACATCATTTAGTAACTAAAAAGTTAGTTTTAATCATGCTTGCGAACACTCTTTTATGTTAGTAAACCCTATATTAATTCTGTAACACTAAAAAAGAAAATAATATTAAAATTTAAAATAATAGAAAAAATCCACAAGTATGATTTTTGTTTTATGAGGTTTTTTTAACCTTTTGTTTTGATTTTGTATATAATTTCACAAAATTAATTTAGTGCTTGTTAGTTAATAAAAGAATAAGTTAAAAATTTTACATTACAAAATACAGACTTGAAATATCAAAATGCTAATTTTAAAATTATGAGACATTATTTTAATAATTTGCACAATATCAAAATGAAAATAATCCAAAAAAAAAAACTAAAATATACCCCTTTTAGTTGAAGTTGACAAAACCAATTATTTTATATTAAAATTTGAACAGAAAAGAGTTCTTAATAGGGTGATGCTGTTGGATTTATTTTACTTGTCCATTGTTATTTGCTGTTAGGCCTCGAGTTTTCTTTCCTTTTATGTTTTTTATCTAAAACGTTGGTCGTTTATAAACCAGCTAGTGTCGTTTATTTCACAGTTGGTCTTTATAGTACTATTCAGCCCCAATGCAGCATTTTGTGTAAGGGTCGGGTGGTGCAAAAGCCATTTTTACTGTAATTGACAGGCTCTGAAAATAAAAATTTTGCCAGTAAAAACTTAGAAAAATCGGCTAAATTCTAGCTCGATCTCAATTATCTAAACTTCCATTGTTGCTTCATCAAGATTAATATCAGAGCTTTGGTTTGAACTAAAATAGCCAAATACACTAATAATTATGTATGCATTCGACTTATATTCATAAAACTCGAGTAATTTTCTTAAGATGTTATAACACTTCAGTTCATAAAAAAAATTGTATATATTCACTAAAAAATTGCATATTAGTGTAATGAAAATCCTGTACCTAAAGCGCATATATATATATAAATAAGTCATACAAAATTTTAATTGACTTTAGTAAAAATTCACATAAGTGGGGTACATAACTACTTTTGTAGGAGTGTGTAACAAAAAAAGTCCATTTTGGTTAGGCACTTATACGTCTAAGAAGGATCTTAGACTATTAACCTTTTTAAGATGAAACTGAGTCAAACTAGCTAGTTTCTTGGGTCATTAAGGCAATTGCCATGTTTAGATCCTATGCTGTTTCCGCCCTTTTTGCTGCAGTTTCTGCCTCTTGGTGGTTTACCAAGAGAGTATCCATCTCTTCTTGTACATAAACTTCAACCATCGAATCAAAAACATTTTATCAGCTTTTCTAATTAAAAGCATAAACTTCAAAAAGACGGTTTTCTTCTCTCTTTCGCTTTTTGGGATCCGCCATTTAGAAACTGAAAGCATGAATATGAGTTGAAAGAAAGCAGAGAAACACTGTACTACTAGTAGTTCAACTTGCATATATATATATATATATATATATATATATCACACACAAAACCAAGCTCAGGATTTCCTTCTTAACACGGACAGAACAGAGAGATTGAGGGGAAAAAATCCCTTCCACATTTGGATAAATAATATCAAAATCGACAGAAGCTGGATTTGGTTTGTCTTTCCATGAAATGTAAAATAAAATAAAATAAAATAGAAAATCAAGTTTTGGCAGTCCCTTTTTAAATCCATAAACAAAGAAAAGAAATAGATTAAAACTCACAGAGGTAGAAGAGCCGCATAGAAGAGAGAACCAAAAAATAAAAAAAAACCTAGAAAATTAAGGAGAAAACCGATGCTAGTTTTCCATACAAGTCCGTATTTGATAGTGTAATTCGAACCACTTTTTCAGTTATGAATAGTGTAAAACTTTTTTATTTTACAGTAACAAAACAAATCTTTACAATGTAAAACTCTCACATGCTACAATAAAAATAGTTCTAACCAACCATTTTAACTATCCTGTTAAGTATTTTACACCAAACCCATTTCCCGCCCAAACGACAGAAACACGTGTCCAAAACCTACTGGTAACGACTTTTTTTTTTGCCCTTTCTACTCAAAAAAGTTAACCCTGAAGTAGCTCCGTCTTCGTTTTCATGTTCCTTCTATCTCTGTTTCTTCTTTAAGAACTTGATTTCCTCCGCAACTACTATAATGGAATGCCGAAGGTCGAGATTCATACTTTCATATTCACAAAAACGAAAGGGCACTGGGCTCTTGCTGCCAACGGGCCTTGGCCATTTAAAAATAAATGCATAGCATCTCAAGGAAGCTACTTTTTTTTTTTTTTTTTTTGTTGCATAACTTGTTTGACGATAATTGGTTTTAATCAATTTTTTAGTTAAGAACAATATAAAAAAATAAAAAAAATTATTATAATGTAAAATTCTAACATGCTGTAGTGTTTATAGTTCTAACTACTATGTAAAACACTTAGTACAATATCAAAGAAGCTACTTATTTAACATGAGAAAATTTTACGGAAAAAAATAAGAAAAGGAAACATTTTTGGGGCCTTGCATAAATTTCATTGCGATACTTTTTACATTTTATTGGCTGTTGGTAAATTAGTTGGAATAAACATTGCGTTTGTTTAAAAAGTTAGCTCGAATTTAAAGTTAAAACTTGAAAATTTTAGTATGTAAGTGCTTTATACTATATCAAACTTTTACTTTTCACTATAGAATGTGAAAAATTTTTACTGTATAAACTCCAACCTTGTTTTTCTAACAAGCTTCCCAAACAAACTCGTTTTAAATTTAAGAATTGTAGTCTGTGAATGTTTTACACTATAGCTATTTTTTGCTTTTTATTTTAGCTGGTGAGAGTTTTTATATTGTTTACAATTAGAATGGATAAGTTAGAACGGATGTTCCAAACGGAGGATTAATGGAACCAACTTTTTGAACTTAAAGGGCTGTTTTATTTTAAATTTTGTAAGAAAAGCACTGTAACAAAATTGATTTGAATTTAAACCTTTAGATTCGAAACATGTTCTTAAAAATTTGAGGGTTTATGTCTTCTAAATAACCCTTTCATGATAATTTTTTAAAAATTATAAGTTCAAATAAAAAACTTCAATGCTAGATGGATTTCTTAAGTCAAAAGAGTTCTTAGATTTGATTGACAAAGTGGATGAAAATATTTTGACAATGTGGATGTAAACATTGACAGAAATTTATTTTAGCAAAGGATGGTTGAATATTAAAAGAATAATCTTATTTAACCCTATTGGGTTATAACTTCACTACTAACAAAATAGTAAATCTTAATATAAAAAGTATAACATATATTAGACTGAGACCTACAGTCTTGTAAGTAATGGGGTTTTAACCAATGAGGTTGAAAAGGATTTTTCATACTAAAATTTTAGGGAATCTTTATGGTGTGAAAACAATTTTGCACCACAAATGGAAAGATGTTTTAATCAATGAATTAACTTTTAAACGTGTTAATCTATCATTGGAAGCATTTTTATATCGTGCATTTTAAATTTTTAACATAGACAAGTGTATATCAGATCGTTAAAAAATTAATTTTATGACTAAAACACCATGTTTTAGCAATGGTGGAAAATTGTCTTATCAACTATAAAAATTCCCAAAATTTTATACTAAAAAAGAGAACTCTCCAATACATAATTGTCTTGACTAGAATGGATTACTAGTTTCTTCCTTCCCAATCAATGCTAGTTTTCATAACTACATACTTTGTTATTTTAAGCATTATGCTCTTCAAAGTATGCTAAAAAATTTATTTCATGGTTAATTTAAGAGTAAATTTTTCAACTGGTCCACAAATTATTTAAAAAATGATTCGTTAGTCCTTATATTTTTCTTAGCTCAAACCCCTTAACTCAAAAAAAAAAAAAAAAAAAGTGCAAAAGATAGACTTGACCGAGTTTTTTAATTTCTTTATTTTTTTTAATCACGTAACGTGCACACGGATCAACATCAAGGTATTTTAATAAAATAATAACATTTTTTTTTATATTTTAATAAAAATTAAACTAAATTATATTAAAAAACATTAAAAAAAAGGCTAATCCTCAGGAAAAACCCTTTATTGCATACCATCTCCCGCACCAGACGAACTAGAAACACCCCCCCACCCCCGCCCCCACCCCCGCGGAACCCACTCTGGCCCTGGCCACCCCCACCGCACCCCGCTGTCTCTTCTTCTTCTTCTTATCAAATTCCAGCCACATGGTCCTTTATCTCTCTCTCTTCTATGAACCCACAACGCCACGAACACCCCAGAAACACCTCTTTCTGTCGGATCAAAGTATAATACGACGACGATTTTTGTCTCTTTTTCCTTTCCTTGAGTTTCAAATTTTGAACTTCTTTTGAATTAGAGTATTGAAATTGGACTTTTCTTGTTTTTTGTTAAATGATTTTTTTCAAGAATTGGACCTCTTTTGATTTTGTTAAATGATTTTGGACCTTTTTTGAACACCCCAAGACTTTTGCGGCTGTCTTTAATTTAATTTGGGTTTGAATTTTTTTTTCAAGAATTGTAGATGTTGGGTGATTTAAGTTTGCGGTTTGGGTTGCGAGGTATCGCATCGGGGCCAGCTGCAATGGAGGAGCTTTGATGAGTCTTGGGCTTGCTATTTGAGAGTAGATAATGGTTGGGATCCCTCGCCCCAGTGAGGCATGGTGGAGGGGTGAGGGAAAGGGGTGGGATTTGGGTTTTTTTAGAAATAGGAAGAAGGAGGAGATATTTTTCAATTGGGCTGAGATTCCATGGCCGAGTCTTGCTCCAGCTGCAAGAAGGGCGAGAAACGTTTTCAGTTGATTTGGGAAATGGGCAGGAGGAGATTTAAATTAATAATTCTCTTGTTGGGATAATTTTACAAATAGTGTTTAAGCTTTACCCTATGTCTCATTTTAGTCCTGACATTTCAAAATTCCCATTTTGCCGATTTGTTGGGAATATTAACGGCAACCGTTGGATATTAACAGGAACACCAACTCCTAATGCACCTAACAGTCAACTTTCACACCTTCAACCGTTGCTTAAGTTTCTACATGAGGAAGCGTATGGGCAGAATCAAGAGTCATGGGAAGCTGGGATTCTTAGGCCTTTTTGAAGCAGAGATGGAAGAAGGACGCTTCCGTCTGTTGCATTTCCTTCATAGGTGCATGATTAGTGGAAGGAAGATAGATTTGAAGAATATTCCTCCTTGCATCAAGAAAGTTACACTAATTGACTTTAGCGACGAACATGCAAGAAGTTACAATGAATTAGTAGTTACAGTGCGGAGGAGTATTCTAATGGCTGACCGGAATGACCCTTCTCATGTTGAAAGCCTCTTGAATACAAAGCACTGGAAGTTTCAAATTACAACCATAAAAAATATTAGACTACCCTGCTGTGTGGCTGGGCATATAAAAGTGGCAGATGCTGGTTAAGATATTCAGGAAACTATGGATGCTTTAGTTGAAAATGGTCTGGATCCCATGTCAGAAGAGTATGCTTTTATCAAGTATAACCTTCTGGATGGTGGCAATTGTGCCAGTTAAGAAATACTAGGCTTTGAGATTCTGATGGTTTTATTTATATAGTTTTCAGAGATAAAAATTGGATTGGTGAGAATGATTCTGATTTTCTTAGGTGTGGGGAATTTGGTTCTCCAGCAATATTAGGTCATGATATAAAAATTGGCTCATACAACTCATCATGAATATAGGGTCATCATCTTGTTGAAGATCCTTGAATGCCTTCTTGCGGAACAGCTCAATGAGAAAGCAACCATCAAGTACCAAAACTTTTACAAATTCATCCATACTAATGCGATCGAGCATAACAATCATGAGCCTTTTGCTGAACCTAGCGAATGGCTCCAACGAGAGTCCTTAACATCGCCTGCGGATTTGTACCTGGAAAACTCGAGATGAGATCTTGCAAATACTTCAATTTGATTTTTTGTGTGGCTTTGAGATGCTCCTCTCCGTAATGATAGGGCCCTTGTAACGCCTTAAAATTAATTACATGTTATTAGTGTGTAAAATGGTAAATTAGTGTGCCATAATGAATGTTTTAAACTTAATTTGATTATTTTTGTGAAATTTTTAAATTAATGTTATTTTTTACTATTTTAATGATTTTTAATTACCTTAAATTATTTTTATTTGTTCTTTTAAGTTTTGAAACAAAACAATTTATCAAATGTCAAATATATCTTGTTTTACAAAAACCGTAAGCAGCACACGGTTTCTACACAGTGAAACCATTCATTTTTCTCTCTATTTATATCCTTCCTCTCTCTTTCTCTCCTTACTCACGCTCATCCTCTCTCTCTTTCTTTCTCTCGTTTCTCTCATTCTCTCACCGTCTCTCTCTTTCTCCCTCTTTCTCTTAAATTTTGATTTCAAAATCAAGCCCAAGCTTTGGTATTCAACGAATTGGAAGCTCAGGAACGTGTTTAGACGGTTATAAACTTGATTTAAAGCTTTGATCTAATGTTAGTTTTTAAATTTTAAAACTATTTCAATTTTTTAATTTTCTTTGTATTTTGAAATCTAAGTTCATTTAAGCTTAGAAAACCTTTAATCTAAGTTAGAGGAATTTCAAATACCTAGAATCTAAGCTTAGTTTAAAGAAAAACAGATTTAAATCAAGATTTTTCTATTTTTATCTATTTTTCTTATTTTTTGGTTTTCTTGAATTTTTATATGCAAATCTTGTTTAGATTAATTTAAAAGTGTCTTATAATGTTTTTCCATCATCTATAAATGTTTTCTATGCCTGAGAATTGAGAAAAACAAGTTGAAATGAGAAATTGGGCTCGAGTGGGCCGAAACCCGTGCCTGAAAAATTCTAAAATTTTTCCTCTCGAACTTCATGTTCAACAGGCCGGATTTATGCGTTCGGTAGGCCTGATTCATATGACTGGCAAGCTGAACCTAGAAACTTCTGGCAGGTGGGACCTGAATTATCAGCAGGCAGAACCAAGGAGACCGGCAAGCTGATCAAGCATAGTGAAAATTTGTTGTTTTTCACCCATTTTTACCATTTTGAACCCTGATTGAGATTTTAACGTTGCAGTGTGATTTTGTAAACTTAAATGGCACACTAAGACACTATGAGATAATTTAGTAACATAGAATATCTTAAGCTAGATACTGATAGACTCAGTTTATATATTTAAGGTTGTTCGTGGTTTCACGGAGCTAACGTATAGCAGACTAAGACTGCGGTGTGGAATACCGGCACAAGTATTGAGGTAGGACTTATACCCCTTTCTTTGGTAGCCTAGTTTTTAAAATGATTTTGGCCTCAAAAGAATTTTTATCAAAATGTTTTCAGTGAGTAATTGAAAAAGGATTTTTACTGGTTGCTTACACAAACAGTAGATTGAGGTGGTTTTCATAATAAACCTCATAATGAATGTAAAAGAGAATACTTGGTAAAAATAAGATTTTAATAACTATAAAAAGGTACATATAGGCATGATGCGATATCAGATATCGGGTCGTGTATCGTGTGACCTTGGGGGTAGGTTTCGAAACCTATCTGAGTCACTATGGTAGTGTCATATATATGGTTTGCCCAATAAAGATAAAACGTACTTTCTAGAAGAACTGTTTTTAATGAGACTTATTTGAAAGATTTATTTATTTAACTCTGTTGTCTATTTATTTCTTTGAAAGAAAATTTGATATTCAAATTATTTATTTGTTTTTAAAACATAGTCCTACTAAGCCTTTCGCTCACAATTTATTTGTTTTCAAAACCTTTTTCGCCTAGGTGGAGTACAGCTTAAGATCGGTGAAGAGTCCGTTGATCGGACCTATGAGCAGTAGAAGAGCGAAGTAGGTTATTTGAATTATAAAATCAAGACATGTATCACTTTAACTCTTTCTCTTCATTTTAGACCGTGGTTGTAATTTAATATTGTCGGTACTATGTGTGTGCACAAGTTGTGGGCCGGTGGGACCCAACTCGCATTTCTTTCCTTTCTTTACTATTATTTTTTTATTGTTTACCTTGTTGTTATGATTTGTTAAATCATTATAAATGTTTGTTTAAAAAGGAGTTTTAAATTATCACTATTTCTTAATAAATTAAATTCTTTAACTTGTATTTTAATTAAAAATTTCCACTATTTCTTAATAAATTAAATTCTTTAACTTGTATTTTAATTAAAAATTTTTTCTTAATTAACTTAATTAACCGTCACGTCATCTCCTGTATTCCGGGGCACGACAACCTTATGAAAAATGCATTGGGTGTATAAGCTCTTGGGTTATGCCTGGACAATATGTTTGGGACTTTGAAGATGCAGCAGTGAGGTGACGCGGTCAAGTTAGTAGAGTTCATCATGTACTCTAACTCATTTGCCAGTGCAGCAAATTCATTTGTACTATTATGATCTCCTCCAGCCTCAGCAATTGTGTTCATTGTATGATGATTTTGTCTAAGAAGAGAGAAAAATTAAATTAGACAAAAAAAAAATCAAATTCATGAAATTACAACTAAATTTAATTTGCGTTGACAATCTTCCAAAAAACAGACATGAATGTGCACATTCAAGAAAAGGCTGAACTTATTCAGCAAAAATAAAGAAATAAATAAATAAATAATAAAGGTAAAGGCTAAACCAAAAACCGTGTGTGCTTGCACACAAAAACCAAAAACCAAACCAAAACAAAACAAAACACTTTGGGGTCGTTTGGTATTGTTTTTAAAATAGGTGAAAATATTTTTGTTTTGAAAAATTAAAAGTTTTTGAGAATTGTGCTGAAAGTGTTTTTAAAATATATTTATGCCTCAAAAAATGTGCGAAAGCATTTCCAAAAACTATAAGAACGAAACCAAACGGGTGTTTTGGCTAGTTTGATCAATGCCAAATAATTTATACATTCACGAGTATTATTCCCTCTTTTCAATGTGGTAATAGACCAACAAATAATAAGCAACAAAATGTAAAACTAAAAAATAACACCAAATAATAAGCAACAAAAAGTACGAATACATCGTATTGTGGTTGCAGGCATAAATCTACACTCATGTTTTAAATATTGAGGTACAAGTTCGAATCCCCATCTAGAGTTAGGAACAAGGAACAAGGGCGCCAACGTATCCACTAAAGAAAAGTAGTAATACAATTAGTGAAATATTGAGCAACTAGAAACCCAATCTACCTAAGAATTCTTACCACTAAAATTTCTTCAACACAGTACGCAGTTAGCTTTTCCAACTAGGATTAAGGAAGAGGACGAGGAGGAGAAGAAGAAGATAAAGAAATAATGAATGAAGATGCAGATCTAAATGAACTATATTGCACTGTGCACCAAAAGAGAAACACAAGTTTTATTCCTTATCGCTGACCTTTTTTTTTTTTGGCTAACCAGTGTGACTTTATGCAACTAGTTTTGTGATGCAACTAGTTTTGTGATTTGTAATTACAATTGCTACAGTGTGCCCCCAGCTAGGCACCAAAGGACCAATAAATTGAGCAGTGAGTTCCTTCACCTATTTATTGGGCCTTTCCAAGGACAAGAACTCTCGCCCTAGCCGTCTCTATTTTTGTTTTGTTTTTTTGTTTTGTTATTTTTTTTGGGCTTCGTTTTACGTTTTGTAAAATTATTGTCCCCCTTTTTTGGGAGGAAGCAGGAAAAAAAAGAATTTTTGAAATTTTTTGAAATAAATAGAAGGTTTTTAAAATATTTATTGTAAATAACATATTTATAATGTAAATAATTTATTTACGTACAAATAAGAATTATTTACACTATAAATAAAATGTTAAATAAATTATTTAGATTTTAAATCCATTTACCATATATAAGGGGATAAATAAATTATTTACATCAGAATTTTTTTATTTAATACAAATATTTTCAAAACTTCCTATTTACCTCAATAAGTTTTAAAAAAGTGATATCTACTACAATTTTTCCCTTGGGATTTTTTGGCTAGAAAATATTGTCCACTTAATTACTTGATTGCATGCAAAATAAATAAAATGAAATAGTTCATTTGTTCTAACATAAATTATTATATGGGCAATTGATACTATTAATCTCTAAACTTTTAGCATAGTGACAATTTAGTTTCTAAACTTTTAATTTCGATAAACTAGTTCTTGAATTTTTTTGGAAGTGTTGGTTTTTGATTACAAAAGTAAGTAACATATTTTGAGAGTGGATATTAAATATAATATTTTTAAAATAAATATATTAGGAATAAAATAATTATGTGATTTTAAAATTGTTTTTACTTTTTGTGATACAAAATTACATTATTAATTATTATAATACTTATAATTTTAAATATTTATAAGATATTAAATTTTTAAATAATATAGTCTAACATGATTAGTAAAGTTATACGAGAAAATAATTAAACAAGAAAAAGTTCTTTCTTTCTTTCTTTTTTCAGGAAAAGGAAAAGTTTTATTCAATTACGTATATTATTAAAATTATCTATAGATTATATGTATATGGTTCCAAACTCACAGATCATTACTAATTTAAAATCTTTTCTAAGTATTTCAAAACCTTCGGATTGGTCAGATTTTGCAGATGCATTTATTTCGTAAACAACCTTAGTATATGTCTAACCTGCCATTTCAAATGATAAAGAAAAAATGGACGGAGAAAAAGGATTAAGGACAAAGCGGGTTAAATCAAATGAATAGGACATGATAATTTTACAAAATAATAAAAGTTGGAAAACACAAGAATTTTTTTTTAAAAAGAGGCTAATTAAATTATTATAGATTCTAATTTTAGCTATTTTATATTTATCCTTGTACTTTATAAAGTATATAATTTTTTTTGAATTTAAAAAAAGGTTTTTGATTTTATTCATAGTACACTTGTGGATGAAAAAATGAAAAGACAAATATACCCTTAGTTAGACTGTGTTTATTTTTCAAAATTATTTTTCTTAAGAAAAAATTGAAAAAAATTAATTTTTAAAAAACATAAAATTCAATATCTTTTCTTTTTCAATATGATGTTTTATGTTTAAGATTTTTCATGTTTTAAAATTTATAAAATAGTTTACATAGATTATTTAAAGGTAATTAGATAGTTTACATAACGATAATTATGTCATTTTTCTCAATTTTAATTCAGAAATTATGGGGGATATCTTAAAAAAATACATAAGCCTAAATTAAAATACTTTTTTAAAATTTAAAGGATATTTTTATACTTTTTAATATTAGATAGACAAATTGAGAAATAATTAAAATTAAAAAAATACAATTATATTATTAACCCTTAAATTAAAGAAAAACAAAAACAAAAAGATAATGATTAGAAAAGAATTGAGCAAAGCATAATATTAACCTTACAAATTAATTATAAAAATTCTCTCCGAATTATAGCCATTGTAAAACTTTGCTACTTGAATTTTAAAATGTATTATTTGTTCCCCTAAAGTATGAACCATTAACAAAAATAGTCATTCTATAAAAACTTTAATAGAAAATTAACACATAATTTTAAAATCAAAGATTATTTTGGTAATTCTACTTATAAAAATGCTACAAAATTAAAACAATAATAAAAATAGTTTTTATTAATGTTTAAAAAATAAAAACCATGATTATTTTTATTTGTCTTTTATTTGTTTTTTATAATTTTATTCAGCCTTAGCAAATTTGAAATTAGTATATGTAATAAATAACCATCTTAGCAAATGTACAATTACTTGAAACTTGGAGGACATGAACCTATTGTAGCAAAGGCCCCAGTGATCAAGATTCCTGAGGTTGCTCAAGGGGTTGGCTCTAACTATGCAAAGGGGTTGGCTCTAACTATGCGCTCGTTTTTTTTTCCCACTAAGTTGTTAGAAGTAGTGTGCAGGTCACTTTTCCAATCCTTTTAGCATTTGGTTGCCCCTTTATTAATTACAGTATAGAGGATACTATCCTTGTAGCTGTAATCAATGTTAAACCAATCTTGCAATACTTTCATATTAAGTAGTTTTATTATGTTTAACTTTAGGGAAGATTTATAACAATAAAGTTGAATGAATACCAAAAGGTGATTCTGTTCTCTTGTGCCGGTCATCTATATCTGTCTAGGCATAGTGAAAGAGCTCACATATGTCCTTGGTGTGAATGTCGATCATACTCTTAAACCAAGAATCAAGCTTTCCAAATGCCTTATAAGTGTCTCCATCCTCATCAAATTTGATGTTGATCTTTCCCTACTTTGCAACGATTGTTGCTATTTCATAACCCTTTGCCTTACCTCAACTTGTATGTTGTCAAGTATATTAGAGTCACCCTTTGCCTTCCTCATCAACGTACTCTTCTAAAGGTTCATCCTTTTCTCCCAGTATATTAAAGTCATCATCTTCTAAGGGACTTGTCTTTCAAGATTGCATCAACATTGTATGTGACAACAATAGATGAAGCATCAGGTCGATTTCACATTAAGGTGTTAATCTCTGGCAGTTTCACTACAAAGTCAACATTTGTATACTTGATATCTTAAACTATTGTCACGTCGTCGACATCCACTTCTAAAAAATCTGACATATGCAGATGTCCAAATTGTTCAACAACTTTCTAGTTCGAACCATTAAATAAATCATCTACATAAAAAGCAGACAAACCATCCCAATATTCATTTGACAATTGATTCCTCACATAAATCCAACTCTTGTCAATCGTCATTTCATTTGTAAAGAATAATAGACAAACCATTAAAGTAAGTCATGTCAATGTATGCATGTAATTCTAGACACCATCTTTACTCCAAACCTATAGGGTAAGGCCCTATCCCATTTAGTATTATAATTTATGCATTCTGTCACTCATCCTACAATGCCCATTTTTTGTAAAAATTTTGATAGCATCTCCTTTTAATTCTCCTAAGTGTGATATCAAGTACATATCCGAACAACACAGGAAGATGTACCAGAACCTTTGCCAAAGGAACGAGTGAAATTGTATGACAAACACAAAAAAAATACCAAACTGTCCAAACGAGACAATTCAAGTATCGGTTGCTATGTATCAATCCTTGAATGGGTCAAAGGTTAATTCATTCATGCACATGCAAAATGAAAATATAAACAGGTACCCATGTATGTTGTTCTTGTGACTATCTAGTTTGTCACATATCAAACCATATTAGAAAAAATGCACAAATTTTTTATTAAATTTATGAAATCTTATCAAATTTTATGATAATCATATATCCAATTATTTGTATTGTTTTTAATTAAAATTAATTAACAAATTTTATGTAACGCCTCTATGTAGGGGTTAACAGTATTGAATAAATAAAAATAAACTTAAATTCAATATTATTCAAATCAATTAAACAATGCCCATGGGTCTTTAAACAAAAATAAAAATAAACATTTAAATACAAACTATAATTTTTAGTGTAGCACCAAATATTTAAAATACAGTCATCATCACCATAGTACAATTCTCAAATAACTTAACATAGCCATCATAAAAATATTACAAATGTTACATGTTCTAGACGAGTTACAAATAAACAAGATCTTCTAACACAAAAATAGCAGTGTTGTTGCCTATTCCTCGTAAAATAGGTTGCACTGAGTTCCACCTGAGAGATGTAAATATGATAAGGATGAGCATCGACATGCCCAATAAGGAAAAACTATTACTCACCTTAAGGTTTTATTTATTACCACATTAAAACTGCATGGTTAGTTAATTTATATTATATTCTAGATTATGAGGTTTATTATGATCATATTCTATGGATACCATAGTTAATCATTACCAAGTTTCACACTTATACATATATACAAATATTACAATTCATCATTTTTCCTAGATATCTACATTCAATAAAGTATTACTCAACTCATCGAAACCCAAATGGATGTGCTTGACCACTCTCCAAACATTCCAAAGGTGTTCCGATGAGGGGACATCAAGTCCTAAGTCCTCACCAAGTCAATTTTTGTACAGTGTGTTCTAGGACTTTTGACCTAAGAGAGTGTTATCATCTCTATTTATTTTACCTTTTAGGGTATTCGTGCCCAAGGACGTAATCGCCACCCTCTTCACGTCTCACAATTCCTTTATATTAAATCGTTATTTAGAGAGTCAGTTTTCCTAACCATGCTTCTTAATTTACAACATGTGTCAAATCATTATATTTTTCGCTGTATAATACAAGACGAGTTCTATATCATCATATTATAGATATAATCATATACATTCAAAACACTATATACATATCTTGCAACATAAAACAACCAAATTTTAATTTACCAAAACCTCACAAAAGATGAGTAATAGAGTCCTTACCTTCTAAGCTTATCAACAATCTTTTTATCTCAGAATTAATTAACGTTAGCTCCACATACCCTTGATCCTAAGACGTACATAAGGACAATTAAAACTAAAGCACGACATATAACCACATCCATAAATGAATTATGTGTAAATTCATCTTACTAGTATGCCATTAAAGTTTTTATGCAATTTCTTTTCAAATACCAAAGTAAACAATTTTTGTCTTAAACATAATATAAAATACATATAAGTAATCTATATCTTTTAGTCTCTAATAAGATTTATAAATCACTTAGGATACTGTTGGAAATGTTGCAAGACATCAAGGGATTAGAAGGTGAGCAACGTTAGGTTCTTGGTTCTTGTTAGTAGCTGGTATACCATGGCAAACTGGCTGTATACTTTTGCAAAAAGACAGGTTCATTATTTATAATCAGCACATGGGTTAATAGGTGGTTTTCTTAAGATAGACGGGTGGTATACTACTATTGGTAGGTTTACTAGTTTTCAATCTGAAAATTGAAAAATTCATGGAAAATAAAATACAACTCTAATTTAGGCTCATGATAGCTCGTTGGAAAACTTAGGATGTCTACTTTTTAAATATGCAAGCCAATTTACAAAATTTATTTTTATTTAATCCCAGAATTTTAAGAAAGAGCCACTGCCTATAGAGGTATTACAAAGTTTATGGAATGTCAAGTTTTTTTTTTTAACCCAAAGTATTATCCTTGTTCAAAATCTTAAAACCATTCTAAAATATGCAGCATCTATTATATAATCATAATAAACATATTCTTATGAGTTTTATACCAAAATCATCATTAAACCATATCTTTGGCCTTTCTTGCAAATGACGAGGAAAGCATGCTTAAATTTACTCTTCAAGCTTAAAATCTTAAAACATAAATCTTAAAGTTATGGAAACCAATTTTAAACATTTCTAGCATGTTTGTAATATTGTTATCAAACCAAAATAAAGGTTGGTTGTTGGTTTCAACTTAAGACTCAAGTTTTTTTCATAAATGCTCAATTATGCATGCTAACATAACTAGAAATTTGCATGAATTTTGAACATGAAAATTATGCATTAAACATGGAGAAAACACATACTAAAAACCAAGTTTGAATTAAAGAAAACCTATCTCAAAACTCCTTTGAAAAGCACCAAAGTTTAGGTTAAAATAAGCTTAAATTGACTCTAAAACGACTTCAAACATGGATGGGAATTATAGCTATCTTAGCTGCAAAGAGAGCTTTATGCTCTGTGTCTTTAGTCAAAAATTGAAGTGAGAAAGGGAGAAAATGAAAAACTAGAGAAGAAGGTGGTGAGGGCTGAATAAAAAGATATCAAAATAATTGAGAAGAACGGGGAGATAAGGTAGGTTTGTGGGAAAAGTTGTAAGAAGAAAACAAAGGAGCATTAAAAAAAATATCATCATGCCTCCCACGAAGACTTTTAACAAGCAATGCCAAAATAATTGATGGGACAAATGACGTAAGTTACGGAAGAAGACGAAGGAAGAATTAAAAAGGATGGTTGGCAAATATCTCCATGTCTCCTAGTAGATACGTTGAATTAATTCCATGTCTCCTTTAGAGACTTTTAACAAAATGAGAAGAAGGCTACATAATTAAGCATTAATTTAGGAGGACAAGGTTGGTAAAAGTAGGTGATAGGTAGGTTTTGCATGTCTTCTACGGAGACTTTATAAGAAAATGCCAAAGTGACATTTTTTTTAATAACTGAAACAACAAAGACAAACTTGGTAATTTTAAATGCTACAAAATTTTAAATTGTCAAATTTTATTCATTAAATTTAATAAAAATCATACCCGTTAAAATAACAGGTGTTACATTTTATATACAATAATATTATAATTTTAAACTATATTGTACATTACTTTATAATATTATATAATTTAATTGAGATTTATTTTTTCATACCATTTACTATTTAACCAAAATAATAAATTATACAATTTTTATTTTTTATTTGTTAATTAATTTTATTAAAATTTTATTCCTATTCTATTTATACATTCCTTAATTAGATTTATTTTTTAAAGCAATTCTAAATGAATATATTGTTTTTCAATTTTGTTATATCATTTATTAACTAACTTATGGTTGTTTTTTAAATTTTTGAATGATATAATATCTTTTACTTTTAATCAATTCAATCATTAATTCTTAATTTTAAATTTTCATATTCATATTTAAATCTTTTTTAATTATATAGAACATTTTTTAATTAATTAAATTACTTAATTTTTTAACTTCAAGATTTTATATATGTCTTATTTCAAGTTTTTTTTATTGCTATCATGCATTATATTAACAAATTCCTAACATAGGCAACTAACGTAAACATAACTTAATTCAAGAAACAAACTTAAACATTACTTTGAACATAATAAAGATTATAACAAAAAGTTTGCATCAACAACAACCTTATATCAATAAAATTCCAACACTAAACATGTCATCAAAATATAACCTAAATCAACAAACACAGTTAACAAAATGACAAATCATACCAATTTAATTACATCAACAAAATCACAATCCAAATTTCTCAATATTTCATAAATTTATCACATAACAGAACCACATTATACAAACTTCTCAACATTGTATAATATTCTCAATATTTTTAATCATTTTTCAAAAATAAAAAAGAAAACAAAAAACTTACACAATCCAATGCTCACTAAACTAGGGTTTGTAAATTCAATGGGTGGCAACAACATGATTTCGGTGACTAGCGGTAGCAACGAGGATGCTGGCAGCAATAGGAAGAAAAGAGAAAGAGAATTTTTAGGAGCTTTTGTGATTTTGAGGTTTTTTGGGGAGTTTTGTTGGGGATTATTCAAATTCTCTAAGATTTGTGCAAGAAAATAATTTTTTTTGAAGGTTATAGGAGAGAATAATGAATGGAGGAGAAGAGAGAATTAGAGGAAAGGGAGGGAGAAGTTAAAAAATGGGGGAAAGAGGTTCTACGCCCTAAAAAACTATAAGTCATTGCAAAAACTATAAAATGTCATCATAAAAACCTACCAAAATGATGCCATTCAGCTTACACTGGAAAAAAAGGAAGATGGTTTTAGAACCAGCTTTTGTGAGACAATTTTTAAAAGTAGTTGCAAAAAAATTGAGAAACCGCCAAGCCCATTGCCAAATTTTTGGTCAAAATCTAAAAAATTTTACTATTTATAATGATATGCCGTCGCCAATAGTCTCGAATAAACACTTTCGACATGGCCTCTGGCACGTCAATGCTAGTTAGACTCTACTGGTTTTTACGACGACATGTCGTCACAAATACATGTAAAATGATGCAGAATTTACTCTCGCTAGATCACAATTTAGCGCCATTAAGGAGTTGCAACGACAAGTCGTCACAAATGGTCAAGAACATTCTTTGGATTATTTGCAACGACATGTTGTCGCTAATCTGTTGTTATATGCGATGATATGTCGTCGCTATTAGTTTTTACGATGACATATTCGAGCTAAATAATTTTCTAATATTTGAGATGACTTAGAAATGACAACATAATGGCAATGTTTGTGGTAATGAGTGTAATTATGAGATATCACTATAGTTACATATTGATTAGAATTCTAATATATTTTCTATCATTATCCATATCGAGACTACAAAATATAAATAATATCATAAAAATGTGAATAATGTCATGGTATTTTTGTCCTTAATTATAAGGCAATAACTAAGGCGTGACGTTTAATGGAAAATAAATAAATAAATTCACATATCAACTCAACCATTCAATAATTTATGTCAAAATTAATAAACTAGTACTATCAAGAAAAGAAGGGGGGGGTTTGGGTGGTTGGGTTGGTGAGAGAGAGATCAGAGATAATTGTTATCCTTCACATGGCCGAAGAAAATGTCTACCTGACAAATACTTTTTCTTAGATTGCCCCACAAGAGGGTAGGTGAGAAATTAATTCGTTTAGATCTGCATCTTCATTCTCTCTTCATTCTCTCTTCTCCTTCAATACTCTTTTGGAAAGGAGAATCCTCAGCCCATCGCTAGCTTACTGCCGGCACTAGTAAGTTGGAGTACTCTACTGAAATTGTGAACACAAACTACGTTGAAGAAAGTTTTAGTGGTATGAATTCCCATGTCGACTGACGTTTCTGTTTACTCATACTCGTGTATATCTAACAATTTGGCGTTCAAACTTGCCAAAACATAACAACTGTTTGTTTGTTTGTTTGTTTATTATTTCATGTCCAATATTCTAACTAGTTGTGTATGTAAGCACTTTTCTTTTTTTGGGTTCCTTATTAGGATGCTCAGAGAGAACATGCCATTGGAAGTGTGAAATTAGAGCACGACTAGTAAACCGTCTTCCTGGATTTGATTTAGCTTAATATTTGAATGTACACATTTATATCCCTAATCTTAAAACTATACTTGAATTTGGTTATAATAATTTTCATATTAAAACATTAAAATTGGTTTAGGCTCCTATATAAAGAATCTTTTAGTATATCTTATAGTTAAAAGATTGTAGTTCTGTTACTAAAAATTAAAAATTGTGTGCTGAGTATATACTAACTGCCTTCAAATTTTTAGGTAACAAGTAGTCCTTAAACTAACTTTCAATTCTAGCAAAATTACTCCCCGAACTTTTATTTGTTTACTTATTATTATTATCATTATTAGTTACAATTTTGGTCTTTGACATCGAAGTTGACACATGATTTTTGAAATTTAATATAGATAATCACGTACCTATGACATAATAACCTAATATTTTACATAAATGGTTAGAAATAGTATAAAATACTATAGTTTTTCAATGAGTTTTAAATTTCTACTAAAATTTCAAGTTATTAGAAGATAAGTGAATGATTATCTTTGTTAAATTACAGAACTACAAGGTCAGTGACCAAAATTGAAAAAAAAAAAGAAAAAGAAAAGAACAAAAGTTTTAAGAGTAAATACCAAAATTATAAGTTTAGAGACCAAAGTGTAGAGTCAAGGGACTAACCGTGCATATAATCATAAAATATATATATATATATATAAATATATATATTACTAAACTCTGTTTCTTGATTTCTTAGCTAGAGAATACCACCATATAACCAATACAATGGCAGAGGCTGAATTTGATGCACTGGCAAATGATTTAGAGAACATGATGAACTCCACAAGCTTGACCATGTCACCTGGATGCTGCATCTTCAAAGTCCCAAACATATTGTTGAGGCATAACCCAAAAGCTTAAACACCGAATGCATTTTCCATAGGGCCCTATCATTATGGAGAGGAACATCTCAAAGCCACACAAAAAATCAAATTGAGGTATTTGCGCGATCTCATCTCTAGTTTCCCAGATTCAAAGGCAAAGTTAAGGACTCTCGTCGGAGCCATTAGCGGAGTTAAGCAAGAGGCTCGTGATTGTTATGCCGACCCTTTCGATCACATTAGTATGGATGAATTTGTAAAAATTTTGGTACTTGACGGTTGCTTTCTCATTGAGCTGTTCCACAAGAATATAAATCCTCAAATAGACTGTGACCCTATATTCACGATGAGTTGCATGCGACAATTTTTACATCATGACCTAATATTGCTGGAGAACCAAATTCCTTGGCGCGTTCTTAGTGTCTTGTTTGACATTACCAAAGAGCGCGATGGCAGGCTGCAGTGTCTAAGTTTACAGGTCCTGCTTTGGGGTGTGTTTTGGAGATTGGCTTCAGATACTGAAAAAATCATTCAACAATTGTCTTTTACGGAACATCCGCACAAGCATATTCTTGATATGCTGAGGAACGCAATGATGTTATCTTCTACTATAGCTCAAGAAAGAAGTTCGGAATGGAAATCCATGCCTTCGGCTACAAGACTGAGCGAAGCCGGAATCAAGTTCAGGAAGGGTACTATTAGCGATTATTTGGATTTATGTTTGATTTATGTATTTCTTTTATTAGTAAGAATAGAATAGTCTTTTACTCCTCTACTCTTAGGGCTATTATAAGCCACCCTTTGTATTTAGGGATAAGATTTTTACCGGCGGATGTGGGCACTCGGCTGGTATGGGGTTTATTAAACGGGATTAGGGCGGGTATATATATGGATGCTTATATCATCCCAATTGGGGGAGAGGAAGGGTACTAGTAGGACCCTCGTTTGCCATGATTTAGATGCACCTTTATTTTTTAAAAAAAATATATCATATATACATATATATATATATTCTAATATACTTCATCGGAATTAAAAAAAATGTGAAAATATTTTATGGTCTTCGAAAAACCTTAATGAGTTAATAAATTTTTATTAAGTGTAGTAACTTTGTGTTTTATGAGATATTAATATTATGTTTTATGAGATATTAATATTATATTATTGAATTTTACATTTAATTTTATAGAATTTATTTTAAATATAGATTTTTGTTAAGTTCTTAATGCATAAATGGATAGTCAGAGCATACCGAAAGTCTTCTTGGTGGAGACTTCTTGACTCCGCCCTGCCTCAAGTAATACGGGTATGTGGGACAAAAGTGGGGGCGGGATGCTCATCTCTATCAATTTTAGTTTATTTTTCATACTATTTTTCCGCAATTTGCGATCTCTATTCTTCTTTCTTCTCTCTTCAATATTTTGCATTGGGCAATGTCATAGGTACATCATCAAAGTCCATCTTGGATATAAAATTTGACGACGGAGTCCTTGAAATTCCTCGACTGCAAATTGACGAGGACACAGAATCTCTCCTTCGAAACCTCATCTGCTTGGAGCAGTGTCTTCCGAAATGTCCACATGTAGTTACTTCTTACGCCATACTATTGGACAACCTCATTAACACTACCAACGACATGGAAATACTTTGCAAAACTGGGATTTTTGACAACTGGTTGAATGTTGATGATGCTACAAAATTCTTCAATCAACTTTACGATGACGCTTTTGTCAAAGAATTTTACTATACCACTCTTATTGAAGAAGTGAAAGAACATTGTCGACGCTGGTGGCCAAGAAATCGAACAATTCTCATGCATGATTATTTCAGACACACATGGGCACGTATTTCAGTGGTCGCTGCTGCTTTCCTCCTGATCCTTACCTTCGTACAGACCGTGTTTTCCATCATTAAATAAGTAGACCATTTCATCTTGCTTTGAAGCATATAACGTAAGCTTTGTTCCTTTGACTAGGATCTGTTCTGTATTTTTATATTTATGTTACATGCTATTTCGAAAGAACTAATGCAAGTGTGGTCTGTTTGGTGATATATATTATAGTCATCGCTAATGTGTTTTCTGCACGAATACTTCAGTCATTTTGCTAGCTATTGGATGTTTTGTGCTTTTCCAATGAATAATATATATAGAAGCTCCTCCATTAGACTATTTTAATCCTTTCAAGCCAGCCTCTTTCTAATTATGATGCCTTTCTACCCTTTTGCTTTTGGATCAATTCCACCACTTGTACTATAACTAGCTAGCCATATAGAGTGAATTCGGTGTGGAAAAGTGGAAAGTTGAGAAAGTGTCATGCCAAGTCTCAAGACACTGTATATCAAAACTATGCGCAAGTTGAGTATGAATCCAAATTGGTTGAAATTCCTTACCACTCTCAGGGAACTAAACCTTCGTTTCATGAGTCAGTCATTCCTTACTACTATCTGAAACATTTTGTTTCATGGTTTTGCTATAAAATAGTTTTTACATTTTGATTTGAACATTATCTGAGTGTAAGAAAGCTCGGATTCAACATTCAAAGAAAGATTGAAAATTTGAAAATGAAAATTTGAAATTTCAAAGAGAGAGAAAGCTAACCGACGTTTTGAAAAGTTCTTGGGTGGATTGAACTTCATCTCTTGGCTTCAAACAAGCGGGATTAGAGCTTGAGTTTGAAAATTTTTCAGAGAGAGGGCGTCAGGAGTGAAAAGGGAAAGAGAGAAAAAAAAGGGAAAGTGGGAAGTCTCAAGGGCGTTTTTGTAAATATGAGAAAAATGTGGTATAAAAATGTCATGTGGTTTTTTAAGAACTAAAAATCAAAATTTTAATTATAACAATTGCAATAAAATCTTAAATGAGTAAAATTAACATTAAATTTATACTTGACACACTTAAAAATTAAACTTAACATAATTAATTTTACTTTAAAATTCAAGAGTGTTACACACAAACTTTGAGAAACTTTAGTACCAAAAGAAATAATTTCTAGCAGGTTAGAAAGCATTAGGTAGCTTTTGATCTAGATCTAAACAATATATTTGTCTAAATACCCTTTGAATAGTCTTGAAGGTAATTGTTAAATGTCACATATATGTTTATTGACTTCTTCCTAATGTTAACCCATAGTTGGATATTGTTGGTTTATCCGATTTGATGAGTAGTCTTGATGGATATGTAACGATAAAATATCAAACATTTTTTTTTTTGTGGAGGATACTTAAATATATCAAAAAAGTCATCTTGATTTTGTTGGGTTTGGTGTCCTAAAAGCTGTGACATTGTACATATTGTTAATAAATAAATAAAGTGACATTTATAATTATTTTGGTTGCATATATGTATTATGAATACTTTTATAAACATCATGAAAATTCTACGATTATTTATATGACTATAAATTTAGTATATAAGTGTTATATACTTAGGGATTAAATTTACAGATAATAATCTAAATAGTCCGTAATAATTAATTAAAGTTTGGGATCTTTAATTAAAATAACAAGTACGGTCCAATCTTATTTAGAATGAAATAGTCATTATCTAGACTATTAATGTAGAGACATTAAATTAGAGGTACTTTATATAATGAGCTTATATAGAACTGGACCAGATAAATTATGAATCTCTAATAATCATCCGTTACAAATCGAGTATTGAAATTTATTACTATAATGATCATATATTTAACAATCTTAATCCTGAGTATTTATTAGACTTATATTTATGACATTATGTTTTTTTTTACTTGCATGGTAAGATTTGTCTAAACACAGATCATAATTTAGCATCTTAGAAACATAATGTAATAAATGGCTGGGAATAATATTATATAGATATGGAATCCATTCCTTCCTTATGGAAGTTAGAAAAATAATTCTCTTGAGTGATGATTCGAGGTTTGAACAGTAGAGCACTCGTTCATAATAAGATTATAAATTAACTGTTCATTAGAGAATTATTAGAACTCAAGGATAAAGATATAATAAGAGAGGTAAATGAAAATTGAACCTAGCTCTTATTATGAACTATTTATGGAGGACTGACTTATATGTAATGATTATAAAAATGGACTACTCACAAATTTTCTTTGAGTAATTTTACTATAATATCAAGAGTTTAGTTTCAGGTTTTTAGTAGAGTAACACTGAAACTAATAAATTTGGCACATTAATTAAAGAGTTTGGTTAATTGTCAAATTTATTAGAGCTTGGGTTATAGGTCCATAGGTCCCCAACGCCACCTCTAAAACCCTATATTGGATTTGATGCATAGAATGAATTATACATATTTAATTTAGAATTATTGAATTCTAAATTAATTATTTCACACTTGAGATATTAATGTGATACAGAAAAATATTTTCTATGACACATAATATAATGTGATAAATGTTGTCACAACTGAGCATTAATTAATTAATTAATTGATTATTTTTTAAAATCTATTCTTAAATAAATGAGATTTATTTTCTGATTTTTAATATATATTTTAGATTTTATTATTTATTAATATATATATATATATATTATGTAAAACAACGTTTACATTTTTTTTACTTTTTATATATATTATATTATATATATATATATATATATAACAAATCACTCGTGATTCGTTTTTATAAAAAAAAAAGTAAAAACATGAACTTACGTTTACGTAAACGAATTTTAATATATATATATATATATATATATATATATATATATATATATAATTTGAAAGAATCACAAATGTGATTCAGTTAAAATAATAAAATAAAAAAAGGGAAAGGAAAAAGGTAAGAATCAAATAAAATATATCATTTCCCCATATATCTAATATAGTAGTTATTTCAAATTTGAAATTAATTGAAAAATTACTAATGGCTCAGATATAAAAAAGGAGAGATAATAGTTATCTTAAGAGATTTTTCATTCACGTAACTTTTGTAGAATACTCAGAGAAAAAAAACTAAGAGTTCTTCTCTGAAAAAAAAAGGGCCTGCTATCTTATATGTTGAGTACATAGCAGATTCAAAAAAGTGTGAGAAAAATTCATTCTTGCAGTTTGATGCCTACTAGTCTTTTCATTGGTGTGGAGTCCTAGATTGGAAGATCGTAGTATCAAAGAGAAAAACTAGGATACCATGATAGTCTTCAAAAAGGTTAGTAAAATTCCTAAAGCTTTCTAATATTAAAATTATATAGTTATTTCTGTTGAACAAATTTTTTTTTAGAAAATTTTTGTTTATCAACGATCCATTCCTTCTACTACGTTTCATATTTTAATTCTGACAAATGGCATCAGAGCGGGTTATAGCATATATAATTTTAATCAAACATGATTTTATTTTAATAATATCATGTGTTTGATGCATGTTTGTAGGCACTTTACATCTTTACAATTATTTTGTTCATGTGATGAATGTGTAAAATTTTATGAATGGATTTTCAGTCGCTAATTATATGGTCTTTTTAGATTGGTAATTTTATTTTCAATTTGATTAGATTAATCTATGTAAGCCCATAAAGAAACATAGGCTTTTTTATAATTTAATGTTGTTGTTGTTATTATTATTATTATTTTATTTTTATTTTTTTCTTTCCCATTTACCAAGTACTGCACGTGGGCTCCTTGAGTTGTCTTCAAAAGGTGTAGCTGTAATGCACTTATTTGGTTTAAGAGTTATTAAAAAAAAAAAAGGGTGTAGATATATGCATATTAAATGCACCTGATGTATAGATGGGAAACTATTAAAAACAAAAAAAGGGGGCATTACATATGCATTTTAACATGCAACTCAAAGAACAACATTTTTTTTTTTACTTTTCTCATCAGTAGCATGCGGAGTGATGAAGAAAAAGAAGTCTATTGGGTTATTTGGCCCGGTTGAGAACTTTGGGCCTATCAAATTTCAAAAGTAACCTAACAGATTGTTACAAAGTAAACCACATGATGAAGACTACAAAATTGGAGCAGAGAATTATGTATAACTTACAAGAAGACCTTTGTAATTTTTTATTTTTTTTATGGGTTATAATTTTAATTATCCAAAAGGACTTGGTCAAAAATCCATTATTTATTTTCATGCTTTGTTTTCATGTGATGATTGTGATAACATATTTATGCATTATAACATGTCATCTAGGAAAGTACCCACTTATAGTTATTATAACATGACATGCATACACTTGCATATTATTTTTTTTTATAAAGGTGTTTATAAAATGATTTAATATGTGTTAGAATTAATTTAATGACATTAAATTAATTGGGTTGGTTTTATAGAATCTACATTTATTAATCAACCAAATAATGTGAATTTAGTTTTAATAGTTAAGACTTGGTAAAATTCATATTAGTTTTAAGTTATCTAATTTTAAATTGTTTAATGTTGGGTAGCTTAGATAATTCATAATGAATTTAGATTTTTTAGAAAATCAGGTAATTTATTTAAGTGTAGGTAGAATGGAATTCTATTAACACATAATATAACCTAGTAATTAAAAATTGTTTGTATTTACTAGAGTTATGAAACATATGATGTTTTATAAGATAAAACACATCTTTTAAAATAATAAGTGGGAGAAGATAATATGACAATATAACCTGTGGTCTCCATTTCAGTATAACATCATGAGATTTATGTGGCGCCTCATAACGCTTTGATTTCGTCCTCCCTACAGAGGGTGTCCATTTAAATCAATAACAAGGTTGGCTTCCAAGAGATAAGATTTTATAATATATTTCAAAATTGACCTACCTTACGACGACAATTTTGAGTTAAGTTGTTAAAATCTGAAATAGTAGGTCACACTCATAAGGATATAATTAAATTGTTAATTATATCTTGACCAAATATAAACGATAAAGATTGAAAATATGAGATATTTTGAATATATTTATTAATTAAGAATGTCTCAATTCAATCTATAAATAATTTAACCTACTCTATGGCGGTACTTTATTTATTAAAATTGAATAATCGTGGAATTAGTAAAATATTTTTTGTGTGCTTTTCATATGCATCATGCATCATGTTTACTATTCCAAAACATATATTTATGATGTTTATGCAACCATTTAATTTATGTTATTTTATTTATTTATTACAGTAACAATATCTAATCAAATCATCGCTATTCTCTCAGATGAAAAATTAATCGGAGATAATTTGGTCAAGTGGAAGAGTAACATGAACATTGTACTAATTTTCAAAAATTGCAAGTTTGTCTTGATGGAGGAATGTCCTCCATCGCCTGTTGCCAATGTTTCCTCGTAATGTACTAGAAGTATATAATCGTTGGATCGAGGCAAACAACAAGGCCCACTGTTATCTTTTGGCTGGCATGTCTGACGTGCTTAGGATAAAACACGAAAGCATGGAGACCGCTTATGAGATAATGCAGTCTCTACAAGACATTTTTGGTAAACCTTTTGAAAAGGCACTCCATGAAGCCGTTAAGGCGGCAATGAATGCCAAAATGAAGGCAGGGATTTCAGTTAGAGAACATGTTGTCAACATAGTTAACTATCTCCACGAGGCCGATGTGAACAGGGCTGTGATAGATGAAGCCACACAGGTGGAGATGATTTTGGAAACCCTCTCCCCTGTGTTCTTTCAGTTCAAAAGCAACTATTTCATGAACAAGCTGAAATATAATATGATTTAGTTGCTTAATGAGCTGCAAACCTTTGAGTCTATTTCAAAAGAAAAGACTAAAGAAGATGAGGCAAATGTTGCAAAAGCTCAACCCTTCTCTTCTACTCGAAAGAATAAGAAGAGAAAGAAGACTGAAATAAGTGGTAAGTCTAAAAATAGAGGGCAACCTAAGAAGAACAAAAGCAACAACAACAAAAAGAGCTTAAACCAAAAGAAGCCTAAAGGAAAATGTTTCCACTGCGGTGTAGTTGGACATTGGAAGAGAAACTGCAAGAAGTGTCTTCAGGAGCTTAAAGAAAAGAAGAACAACAGTAAATCAGATTTACTCGTTTTAGAAGCCTGTTTAGTTAAAGATGATACTTCACCTTGGATAATTGATTCAGGGGTAACTAATCATGTTTGTTCTTCTTTGTAGATGCTTAGATCTTCAAGGGAGCTTGTCAACGGAGAACAAATGATGAAAGTGGGAACGAGAGAGGTTGTTTCAACAAGAGCAGTGAGAGTTGTTAAACTTTATTTTAGAAATAAGTTTTTAATTTTGGACAATATTTATTACATTCCTTGTTTTCGTAGAAATTTGATTTTGTTTCTAGGTTGTTTGAGCATATGTTTAATGTTTCTTTTAATAATAATTATGTTAATATTTCTAGAAATAGTTTGAATATTTCTTCTGTGCAATTGGAAAATGGGCTTTACACTTTAAGGCCCAACAAAAAATCACTGCTCAATACTGAAATGTTCAAAGTTGAACACCAAAACCCAAGAAGCAAAAGGTTTCTTCTGATAATGAAACATACCTATGGCACCTTAGATTAGGTCATGTTAATCTTAACAGAATCAACAGACTAGTAAAGGATGGTCCTTTAAAAGAACTAAAATTGGTTCTCTACTAGTTTGTGAATCTTGTCTTGAAGGTAAAATGACTAAGAGGCCTTTCTTTGCAAAAGGTGAAAGGGCCAAAGAACCACTTGAGCTAATACATTCGGATGTCTGTAGTTCATTGAATGTACAAGCACGTAGTGGTTACGAATATTTCGTCACATTTATTAACGATTATTCAAGGTATGGTTACATATACCTAATGCAAAGGAAATCTAAAACTTTTAGAAAGTTCAAAGAATTTTAAGCGGAAAGCTAAAAAGCAATCACAAAAAAACGGTGAAGAGTCTTTGATCTGATCAAGGAGGGGAATACCTTGATACTAAATTTAAGGACTATATGATAGAATATGATATTCTATCATAACTCACTACATCTGGAACACCACAATATAACGGTGTTGCAAAGAGAAGAAATCGAATGTTGCTTGATATGGTGAGATCTATGCTCAGCTACTCATCATTACCCACTTCATTTTAGAGATATGCACTACAAACTGCGGTATATCTTCTAAACTTAGTTTCATCCAAGTCTTTTCCAAAAACACCTTTAGAGTTATAGAATGGTCACAAACTTAGTATGCGACATATTTGTATATGGGGGTGTCTAGCACATGTATTGAAAGGAAAGACTAGGAAGCTGGAACCACGTTCTGAAGTATGCTTTTTTGTGGGATACCCAAAAGGAACGAGGGGAGGTTTGTTTTATAGTCCACAAGAAAAGAAGGTATTTGTATCGACCAATGCTACTTTTCTTGAGAATGATTATATGACAAACTATAAACCTCGTAGCAAAGTTGTACTTGAAGAGTTACTTTCTGATCAGATCAGATCGCAACCGACAATTGTTGTCGAAGGACAAAATGAGGAGACTACATCTCCATATCAGAATGTCATACCACCTCGACGTAGTAGGAGGGTTGTGAGACCACCTGCTCGCTACAGGGAACTTGGGGAAGCACGTGTTGCTATCTCTGATACAGATAAGGATGATTCATTGACATATCGTGATACAATGGAAGATTCTAAGAAGGAGAAATGGCTGGAGGCTATAAACCTTGAAATGGAGTCCATGTACTGCAATTCAGTCTGGAAACTTATAGACCTACCTGAAGGGATAAAACCCATAGGGTGCAAGTGCATCTACAAGAAGAAAAGAGAAGTGGATGGGAAAGTTGAGACTTTCAAAGCTAGGGTTGTGGCAAAGGGTTATACCAAAAAAGAAGGAGTTGACTATGAAGAAACTTTCTCGCCAATTGCTATGCTTAAGTCCATTCAGATTCTTTTATCCATTGCTACTTGTCTTGATTATAAGATATGACAAATGGATGTCAAGACTGCCTTTTTGAATGACTATCTTGAGGAAAACATCTATATAGTACAACCAGAAGGGCTTGTAGTTAAAGGTTAAGAGCAAAAATTTTGCAAGTTGTAGAGGTCCATCTATGGACTTAAACAAGCTTAAAGATCTTGGAACTTGAGATTTGATGAGGCAATCAAATCTTATGGATTTGATCAAAATATTGATGAACCTTATGTATACAAGTACATCAAAGATAAGAGGTGGTCTTCTTAGTTCTTTATATAAATGATATCCTACTCATTGGGAATGATGTAGGCGTATTATCTAATGTAAAGAAATGGCTCGCCAACCAATTTCAAATGAAAGATTTAGGAGAGGCAAGTTATGTTCTTGGAATCTAACTCATAAGAGATCGTAAGAATAAATTGTTGGCGCTGTCTCAAGCATCGTATATCGATAAGATGCTTATCAGATTTTTGATGCAAAACTCCAAGAAAGGTAATTCACCTATATGCATGGAGTTTATCTTTCAAAAGAGCAGTGTCCTAAGACACCTCAAGAGAAAGAATACATAAGATGGGTACCCTATGCATCTGCAGTGGGAAGTCTAATGTATGCCATATTGTGTACAAGACCTGACATTTGCTATGCGGTAGGTATAGTCAGTCGGTATCAATCGAACCTAGGATTAGATCATTGGGTAGCGATTAAACATATTCTCAAGTATCTTAGGAGAACGAGAAACTATATGCTGGTATATTTCGGTGAGAATTTGATTTTCATTGGATACACCAATTCTGATTTTCAATCATACAAAGACACACGTAAATCTACATCTAGATCAGTGTTTACTTTTGGTGGTAGAGCCACAGTTTGGAGAAGCATCAAACAATCTTGTATTGTTGATTCAACTATGAAAGTTGAATATATGGCTGCTTGTGAAGCAGCTAAAGAAGCTGTTTGGCTCCGTAAGTTCTTAAATGATTTGGAAGTAGTTCAAGGCATGGAAAAACCACTCACACTATATTGTGATAACAGTGGTGCAGTGGCAAATTCAAGAGAACCTAGAAGCCACAAAAGAGGAAAGCATATAGAGAGAAAATATCATTTGAGCAAAGAAATAGTACATCGAAGCGATGTGAAAGTTGTGAAGATAGCATCGAAAAACAACCTTGCTGACCCTTTCACCAAGACGTTACCTGCAAAGAGCTTTGAAGGACACTTGGAAGGCTTAGATCTCAGAGACATGTCTCACCTGCTTTAGGGCAAGTGGGAGATATTTTAGTTTCTAATAAGATTCATAAATCACTTAGGATGGTCTTGGAAAGATTGCAAGACATTCAGGGATTAGAAGGTGAACAAAGTTGGGTTTACTATGTATAATTAGCACATGGGTTATTGGTTGGTTTACTTAAGGTAGAAGGGTGATATACTACCACTGGTAGGTTTACTAGTTTCCAACCCGAGAATTAAAAAATTCATAGAAAATAAAATATAACTTCGATTTAAGCTCATGATAGCTCGTTGGAAAGCTTAGAATGTCTACTTTTAAAATATGTAAACCAATTTACAAAATTCATTTACATTTAATCCTAGAATTTCAAGAAAAAGCTACTGCCCATAGAGATAATACAAGGTTTACGGAATGTTAAGTTTTTCTTAAACCTAAAGCATATTATTCTTATTCAAAATTCTAAAACCATTCCAAAGTAAGCAACATGCGTCATAATAAATATATTCTCATGAGTTTTATACCAAAATCATCATCAAACTATATCTCTAGCCTTTTTTGCAAATAATGAGGAAAACATGTATTAAATATGAAGAAAATACATACTAAAGCCAAGTTTGAATTAAAGAAAACCTACCTCAAAACTCCTTTAAAAAACACCAAAGTTCAGGTTAAAAATCAAGCTTGAATTGACTCTAAAGCGGCTTCAAACATGGTTATGAATTATAGTTACTTGGCTACAAAGAGAGCTTTATGCCTTGTGTCTTTAGCTAGAAATTGAAATGAGAAAGGAGAGAATGAGAAACTAGAGAAGAGAGTGATGATGGTTGAATAAATAGGCATCAAAATAATATTTAAGGAGCAGGAGATAATTGTAGGTTTATGGGGAAAGTTGTAGAAAGAAACAAATGAGCATTAAAAGAAAATATTATCATGTCTCCCATGGAGACTTTTAGTAAATAATGCCAACATAATTAAGGGGGCAAATGAGGCAAGTTGTGGAAGAAGATGAAGGAAGCATTAAAAAGGTGGTTGAGAAAATATATCAATGTCTCCTGGTAGTTGACGTGAATTAATTCTATGTCTGTAAGTAGTTGAGGTGAATTAATTTTATATCTCCAAATGAGAAGGAGGCTACTTAATTGAGCATTAATGTAGCAGGACAAGGTTGGTAGAAGTGATGAATGATAAGTAGGTTTTAAATATTTACTACGGAGACTTGATAAAAATACTAAAGTGATATTTTATTCATATGATTTTACAAAAATCATACCCGTTAAAATAACGAGTGTTTCAGGTCTGATAGATCGTCTACGATGAATTGGCTTATTTGGAGGGGGAGAGAGAAGGTCTGTAACCTCAACCACAAGTACCTTCTCCTTACGACATTGTGGTGTCAACTTACTATAGTTGATGCATTGCTTCTTGGACTAGGGAGCGTTGGTAGCGCGATGACTAGAGCCCTTCTTTGAGTCATCCTTCTTTGAAGGGACCACATCCTTCGATGAGGTACCACCGATAAGGTTTGACCCTTATTGGTTTAGGAGAGAAGCTTCAAATTCAATATTTCTATAGGAAAGAAAAAGTTAGAAAATCATACAAATAACAAGACCCAGCTTAACAGCACAATGAACATGTTAGAGAGTTAAATTTCTACCTTTGGGCTTGCTGTGAGGGTAATTGATATGGGACACAAGTGGGCTCAGGGAGATCTACTACGGATCCTGAACGCCTCTTATTCTCCCCCTTAAGGAGGTTCATAACCCATATTTCTTCTTCCGAAAGCTCAACGATATATCTAAGCCTACATTGCATTTGTGGGGTAAGAGTAGGATGGTCGATGAGTTTTGTAAAGAAGGGACGAGTTAAGAAGAAGGAAAACATAGAGTTTAAAGTCGACAGTAATGAAAATTTTGAGGCTTACTGGTAATTCTCTACATAGTGTCGACCTTATACTTCCTGAGGCCGTAACCCTCTTGGTCGTCCAAAGGGTGAGTGTTGAAGTCTCCTTTCAACATAATAAACATTTTCTTCCAGTCATGGCTATAAGTTGGAAGATCCAAAATGATAGGGGAGACTTTATCTTTGGCTCGACTATAGGGCCCGGCATAATAATACCACTTGTATGGGGATTGGCTGACATAGTAACAATATATAAACTCATTAAGCGGAGTGAAGCGTGATAGTGGAGATGCCATAGGATCCATATGCCCGAGAAGAGGAATTAAGAGTTAGGTGAGAACGGCATAGGCGAGATCTCAAGCTAGCAGTAAAGCCTTTTAATGGAGGGGTGAAGAGGGAAGGCCTAGCCTGTCATGACACAGCTATTCTAAATGGTGATTTGTCTCAGCAGAGCATCATCAGAGATGATGTTTATTGGGGATAATGAACTTGAAATATCACTTGTTGATGTTTCCTTTAGCAAACACCCTATAAATGTCATGATTTGGTAGTTTAGGACTTTTGAGACAAAAGCTCATCGTTGAATGTAGCTAATGCATGGCTCGTCCCTTGCTGTAGAAGCTCTAAAAGACACAAAACGTGAAGAGCTGAGGTGTATCAGTTAAGGATATTGGGGGTCAAGAATAGCGATGGAGACGAGAATAGGTACGCTGTTGGCCATTTCATCGACACTGTCCATTGAAGAGATAGTGGCAAAGTTATCAATATCCTTAAAGATAAGGTCATCTTTAAGGATAAAGTCATCGTCGGGAAGTCCTAGTGATCTTTGCAGCATCTATTATACATGGGACGAAGACTCGACCTCTCAAGGACCACTAGGTGAAGACATGATTTGATAAAAAAGGAGAAAAAGTCAAAATGAAATCCTATATTGAGAGGTCGGCCAGAAAACATTTCAAAACGACTCAGACATGAGCCAAATAGTTGACCTAGAACCTAAATTTAAGGGAATGATCCAAGGATCAAATCTATGAACCAAATAGTTGACCTATACACCTATACCTATGACAATCGACCTAAAGCAAAACCTAGAAAGTTGCATACTCATTTCCACAATCCTAAAATCATGATAGATGCTCCTAAACTAGCCCAAGAAAGGTATTTTTTTTATTTCTTAGGATTTTTTCTATAATTTAACCCATTTTTATGGGAATGAAAACAAAAACTATGTGTACAAGGAACCATAAATTCAAAGGTCAAGAAAATGGAGAAAATGAGTGGGCAAACTTACCATTTTGTATGGCTTGGTGAATAAACTCTCGGAGCCTAAAAGATCTCATCGGAGGCAAACAACGATAGAATGACGATAGATAAGGCTTGCAGAAGATAGAAATCTAGAAGCTTAGAGCGGTTTTTGCAATGTTTTTTTTTTTTTTTTTTTTTTTTTTTTTTTGTGGGGGGTTGGGAGAGGGGGATAGGAATATGGAGAAATTGTGAAGAATGATTGACAAGAACTTTGGAAAAACTAGGACAGACATTTGACAAGGCTTTGGAGATTGAAATGAGAAACATGAGTTTCAAAACCCGTTATATATCCCCTCAAAAGAGGGAGATCTAGGTTATTAATTAAGGAAACCATTAATATAATGGTCATGGATTAAGGCACTCGAAAGTCAAAACGACGATTGACAGAGGGATATGACAACTGTATCAATCGACATGACTGTTTGGCTACTCGAGAATTCAAGTCATTAGATAGTTAATCATGACAACGGCCAAAGGCTTCTCCAATAAGCAACTCCAAAGGGTGTAAACTAGACTCTTGGGTACCCAGAGACCTATCAAAGCCTTAATCACCAAAAGTGTAAAGCATCTTAAAAAGTTGCTCCACATTGGGGGCAATTGTTTTGAGTAATCACGGCGGCCTAAGGCCCAAAATCGAGATTAAGAACAAGCTCAAAAAAAACTCAAGATTAGCATAATACAATCAACCTCTCTCACAGGCAAGGTTACCTTCAGATGATAGGAGTCGTGACAACCAGATGACTAATCTTGATAGGCATAAAGGCATAGATTTGAGACTACTTAGAATAAAGAGAGACATCATGTCCTCCGCTTTATCCTATTTATTTATATATTTATAGGCAACAAGCAAGAATTGGTGGGGGTCAGTAGCCGAGGTTATACACCTATGTTGCATGCCATGGTAGACCACTAGTACGAAACTCATGCCAACATGCTTCTTGAGCATGCAGATTCCCACGTGCCCCTAGGGAAATGGGCTGATATAAGAAAGGAGGACTTAGTCAAATTAATGGTTTTATTTATTATTTTCAATAGAAAAATAATAGAAAAAATGCAACTATAAATAGAGTTTGAGAACCTCTAAGAAAGGGCTTTTTGGAACCCGAATTGTATAATCTCATAATAGTGAATGCCCTCAAAAGGGGACGTAACTTATATGAGTGAACCACTATAAATCAGGTGCTCTCTTACTTTCAGCTCACACGTGTGTTCATCATGAGTGATTTTGTGAGGATCATTGTTGCTAAAATATGCCGCTAACACCTTGTATAAAGGAAGGGAACAACGCCTTCATTTCCTTGTCTAGCAATGCAATTAAAAGCTAGCATCGACATGTCAAAGTGATGGCAAGGAGAGTCACACTAGCCACCATTGTTTTTCTAAGGGAAAAACTTGGTGGCTCTTACTGTAATCAAACAGCATCCATCTTGTAGTCACACATCGCTTGGTAGCAACCGTCGCACACCTCATCACCCTGAAAAAGTGCACCATTAATGGCTGTGGTGTGAACTCCACATATATGATCTAATTGTTAGCGGGTATTTTTGGGTTTTGATTGCTTTAAAATATTAATTTGTTTGAAAGTGCCATTTTTTTCACTTGTTTAAAACATTTGACATTAATTACTAATCAAACAATAAATAGAAAATACCTAAAACTGAAAACACTCCCTATGTTATGCTTAAATATGACTTTTGTCTCTCTTATTTGGTAAATATCCAAAATACCCCTTCCCCTCATGTTTTTAAAATTAACTTATAAGACCTCCTTAAGCAATTAAACTTTTAAAAAAACTAAGATTACCCTTCTTATCTTTTACTACATATGGGACGTTTGGTATGCAGTAATAGTAGGAATCATATTCCTGGGAAAATGATGGTAGGGAATATAATTCCCAAGAATCAAGATTATCACGTTTGGTTATACATATGAATCTTCTATAAGATTTCTAAGAATAATACATTACTGTGTTTAGATGTACATAAGAATCTTGTATAATTGACAAAATAATTTATAGTATTAACATTAAATGTATCAATATAATATTTTAGTACTAATATTAAATAACAATAATATAAATATAAATAATAAAATAATATTATATATAATTTAACATTAATATTACCATAAATATTTAATGTTATTAATATCATTATTATTAAATAATTATTATTTTATATCAATATAATACTTTCTTTATATAATATAAAATTATTAATTTATAATAATCATAGAATTATTATTTAACAATATATTAATA